>CM046859.1:18770474-18896411 GCA_025617745.1 Heliocidaris erythrogramma
TCACCCCTCGTCGAATTCAACCACCTTTGCTGCAAGGATATTAGTATCTTTATAATTTCGCAGAGAATCACTGCTCTCTCACTAGTTATGTTGATGTTGGAAGATCATTAGCAGAGGCAGGAGCGGTCGAGCATTCTGTAAAAGGCGGTGGAGGGGTGGCACAAATTCTAAGAATCTATGACAAGTCCCCCCCCCCCCCCCCCCCCTTTGGGACCTAAACTTTGAAAGATGAAGGGCGAGAACACAATTAGGGTCACGTCGTTTTTGTATTTACGATATACCAGATTCGGTTTTGAAAAGGAAGTGACACGTGCCCCTCTTCCCCTTGGACCCGCCAATAATGAGTAAAGGGCATTTTCAATAATTTAATGTACTAGGAATTCATTTTCTTAATCCACACTGCAGGCCACACAATTATGATGGAACGAGCATTCTTCAACAGATGGCAATATGGAATTACATTTTTATGCTCGGTATTTTATTTTGGAAGCAAGAGCTAAAACATGCGGAACACAAACACTGCACTTCTAAACTATGATTGTTTTTCATTAAAAGTATTTTCAGTGGAGTAAGAAATTGTACCCAGTAAGAATAAAGCAAAATGGACATAACAGGATAAGTATTTATTAGTGATTATTTTGGGCTGTTGTATACATAGATATTTTCTTTTTTAAGATTAGATATTTTACAGGTAAAATGTCAAGAATTTTGCTGTTTTTAATGAACAGGTCATGGAAACTCGAAGCGAGAGACTGTAGAAAATGTTCACTGTTAAAAACTCGTATGCTGTCGCTATTTTATTTTGTATTCGTTATGAAATTTTATTAATGCAGTACAACGATATCTCTGTTTTGCACAAAAAAATTATTGTTATGTACAATCAAACATCTCGTTTTAGCTACGTCTATGATGTACAGGGTTAGAAGATCGTCGTAACGTGGAGAAGACGGACAGTCAACCTGTCCGAAACGTCGAGTCTTCTCCACTCTCAGCCTTCTCATCTGGTTTACAGTCCTTTTCAGGACTTCACACTTTCAAGAAAGATTACTTCTACATTCTCTGAATTTCTATCTCGCCTTTCCATTTCTTCCCTCTCAACTTTCTTCCACTTTCTTCTTCTTACTCAACAGTCCTTTTCAGGACTAACCACATGGTGAACCGTAAGCCTTCTCCACGTTATCACTACAAACATGCATGCAAACATCTACCTTCAAAGTTAATCTGAAGATCGTCGTAATGATGATGATAACATATATATATATATATTACGCTTTAAACACACAAGCCAACTAAACACACAGAGCAGCATCAACATCAACAACTCATCACGAGCCATTAGATCCTGAAGAAGGCCTAAATAGCCGAAAGCTCGGTTAAAACGTGTATGTATACCAGCTACGTCCTAGTTCAGTTCCTAGAATTTTCTTCTGTTTACGCATATATATATATACATATATACAGTATCTCACTTCTTTCTCTTCTTCTCCCCTATCTCTCTCCCTCTCTCCCTTTCTCCCTCTCCCCTCTCTCTATCGCTTCCTCTATGCTTGTTTGGTCATTTCATTCTCTCCTCAGTGACTCCCATTCGACCATGAAGGGCTGCTATCCACGTTTTATCTTGATTAAGATGATTACAGTCATTTATCTCATACCATCAGTGGCTTCTACCGGTAAGATACTACCTTATGCTAGCTTATTAATAACTATGCTATATTGAAGTTGAATTAATCTACTAAACCATGCGTAAAATAGGAAGTAATTTAATCTAATATTCTGTTACATCATTTACATACGAGCGTGAAATCGAAAGACGAAGCTTTTTCGATAGATGATAAGACTTGGGCTCAAGGATTGTCTTAACGCGATAAACCTTAAGGTTAATCTTTGTTCTTTTTGTATATAACTTTATTATTTTACTATTTTATTATTTTGACTACTATCTTAATGAACTCGTATGATATTTTTCTTTATTATCGCTGTATTCATGGATTTGCATTGGACAAATAAATTTATATTACAATATGGCAAAAGTTAACATCATATCATTAACCCGATTAAACCTTTTGAAATTCTTGAATTTTTTCATAAGCTTGATAGCCCCTAAAGGTCCAGGTTATGATAATATTAATATCCGTGTTATAAAAGTAGCGATTGTATTGTTAACACAGCCTTTATGCAATATCTTTAATTTGTCTATTCAAGCAAGTGTATTTCCCAATTTCTAAAACAGGAAATAAGGAATTATTGACCAATTACCGTCCGATTTCAGTATTGTCTATTGTTATGCGATATTGTCTATCGCATGAACCTCTTCTGTGCAGACAAAAGGAGTTCGTCCAAGCTTTGCGATTGTTCTGAAATTACGGCGTCTAGGTTGCGTCTGGGTTCACCGAGTATAATATAGTTGATTTCAAGTAATTTGTTATATACCTGCGTGATAACCTGATGAGTGCAGGTCGAAAAGCTTCGTTATCATGTCTCTTTTTCGTGCCATATTGAAATTTTGCAGTACCAAGAATTTATTTGTACCTTTCATTGTTAACATTTCTGCATATTTCCAGTGTATGATATTCTGTCATTGTCATTTTTACCGAATGTGGAATAAATTGAATTGAAATGAATTGAATTGAATACCAGTATACGTACACTTACATTTAGTACATTCATCAATATGTATTACTCGGAAGCAAGCTAGGAAAAGAATGAGAATGGGAAACTTTCTTTTACTTCTTATCCTATATGTTTTTATTTATTTTCTTTATTTTTTCTATATTTGTATATTTTCTTATGTACGCCTAATGTCTTTATATGTTTGTAATTGAACTTGAACTTGAAATTTATTCATCTAATTACAATCAAAAACACATAACAAAAGATATACACATTTAGAAAATACAAGGTTAAATGATAAAAAGAAACAGAAATTAGCATGAATCATAATCGGGACTGGTACATTTAAACATAAGAAAACATTGGTTAAGAAGAGTAAACAAAAACAAAATTGTTGTGAAAATATGGAGTGAATTATAAACAAAAGTATAATTAAAATATTACTATTCATGGATGAAAGGTCAGTATCAAATACCTAACAGTTTAATCATATTATGTAGAAGTTTATTATACGTTATTCTCTTCTGTATAGTGTCTATAAAGCATGACGGGGATGGCTTTCCCCATTTTCACACAGGGTTACAGTTCTGTAAAACTGATTAGTTTAAAGAGCTTTAAACTAATAGGCTTTATATACGATGTCATTCACAGAAAAAAAAAATCGATGCGTTGGTTCGAGATTCACTGCTGATTAAAATGCACACAGTATAGTAGGGCCATTGCAAATAATAATGGCAGGTCATTGTCAATCGAAGCACGCGCCCGGTCTTAGCTCCGCCCAGTTAGTCGACAAAAAAAAAATTCGCCAGACCTTCAAGATTCGCTCAGTGGTGGGTTACGGCGGATCGTCTATGGTCAAAATGCATACTTTTCTTCCAAAAGGGGGGGGGGGGGCACGGGCCGGAAGTGCCCCCCCCCCCTCCCCTGGATCCGCCAATGCTGTGAATTGTCAGTTTCGTTGGTCGTCTGTCTAGTGGACTGTGCTCACCAGTACCTCCACCCGATGTCTCCAACATCGACGTCCTTGCCTTTTCTCATGTCTACAGCACTTTATGATATAACAATATAACAATTATTTTGACCTTTGAATACAACACATCAATCATTCATTGCTTTTAAATTGGACTGGAAGAGTAGGATGCTTTATAATGATAATTTTAATCAACTGAGAAAGTGGTTGAGCATGCATCATGAATGACAAACGCAAGGTGACGTGCTTTGGTATTATCTGTATTAATTTGTTGTCTTTCGTGATTATCTGATGGGCTGAATCAGCCTCGTTTCTTTATTTATGAACAGAAAAAGTATCAATCGCATATAAAAATGCAATAAAACAGCTCACGTTAGTCAATTAGGAAGAATGATAATAAAGCAGAAATGAAAAGGTGTACATTGTCATGATAGTAGCATAATAATGTTCCACAATCAAATCACCTTTGACGAAGGACGAATTTTTCATGTTTGATTCATATTGCACTCAATAAACAAGTTATTATAATCATTAAAAGAGCTGCTTGACAAATAAATACCTCAGTCACACCAACAGGACCGATTTTAGACCAACAAGAGATCGAACAAAGAATTACATTATCCCGAATGGCCAAGAATCGGTCGATTTGGTATCGGTATCGTGATGTGACTGAGGTATAACGCAAACCTGTGTATTAATGGTTTTAGTGAATGTGTCCTTACTTATGTGAGTTTAATCAGGATTTAGTTCTCCTGCATCGTATTTATGACTTTATACCTATAAAAAGAACAGGTCTGATCGTCAATATCTCCTACTTTATTTTAGGAAATTTGATAACCTTTATATCATAGCAAGATGACAGAATAAGCATAAATTATGGCGCACAAAATAAGCTAGAAAAGTGTTCATATAGTACTTGGTTTCATCGAGTGGGGCCAGGCGAACGGAAGCTTCACAGGACGGTTTCACCGAAGGACCATTAGCCCATTATTCGGGCTTCCAAGCTCTCGTTGTTGTCAAACTTTCAAAAAGTTGAAAAGCTATCTGAAGGTCTCGTGACCGAAACCCTCGTGTGCCTTCATTCAGGATATTTTGGTCATCCAACAATTTTCAGTGGTGTTAAGAGTCCAAACTGCTAGTCTCGTGCAGGGATGCATGGACCCAAGTTTTTGTAAAAGTCTCTGTGGGGGGCACAATCTCTTTGAAGGAATAACAAAGTTATTATATTTTTTAGTCCATTTTCGGTCGAAAATTTGAAAGGGTGGCACAATTTTTCATTTGTACTTAAATCATGTAAATTATGCCACATTGATTTTGATTTGGGGCATGGGCCGGTTGTGCTCCAATCATCCTCACTCTCGTGAATCTCCGGTTTTCCGAAATTTGTTTTAGTAAATCATTCCGACTTTGTAAGAAGTTGTAAGAAAACCAAAGGTCTCTTGGACCATTGGTTTTCTGGGTCGAAGAGCTCTTGGACATTCGGTCTTGAGAGACATTGATCAACTGAAAATTCCCGGTTACATCAAACATTTCGATCACTCCTCTTTTGTAGAAAATCAGCAAGGAGTTCCATCGGCCATGACACCATTACTCGAGGCACAGAACATCGCATGCAAACCAATCATCGGAGCAAATAAAGCACATATTGAGCTAGTCCCGAGGTATTTCGAATACCCTCCAAATATTCCTGGAATCCATCGGCATTTCTTATGTCTACCAGGTACTTTATCTCCCACATTTTAAAATGTATGAAATGTAGTATGAAATAAAACATTTTTGCTTAGTTTTCTAAGCTTTTATTTTTTTAATAAAAATAATCATATTTACATGAGTGAGAAATGTGAAGAAGAGTTTAGATAAAAAAATTGTGAAGTGAGAACAATATCATAAATGTGTTGATATCATCGCATTCAACATTTATCTGCAAAAATCTTCGAATCAGCCCTTTGTGTGACGCCATCGACCACCAAGTGACATGAGTACACGGAAAATCTAGGCCTACATGGTTTCCTTCAGGTTCCTGCGTTTGCCCCGATACTTTTTGACGGTAAAATGATATATTATAATTATGAACGGTGTGGCTGACACCATCTGAATAAAAACAAACAAAATCATGCAGATAAGTTTCCCATTTTACCACTCATTGATAAATTTATTAAAATTTGAATATCCTCTATTGAATTTATCTTCAATTTGACTTCAAGATTCTTTACCTCTCATTCCTTTTTTTCCCACACTATCTTCTTCAATGACAGTTTTTTCTACCTTGGAACAAGCAACAATGAACGCAACCCTACCTCCTGCAAGTAAGTTCCCCTATATATCATTTGTTTTCATTTCTCCTCTCTTACAAGTTTGTCTATATACAAAAAGGATGTGGCATGGAATGCATGTAGTTTTCAAAATAATCGAGAGTGAATCCAGGATTGTCAGAAAATGATGACAAATTTTGCCTGAATGAATCATTTCGTCGGCTCTCAGTAACAAAACGTCATGAAAGTCAATGTCTAAACGGCTTATCCTTAGACTTCAACCATGGAGACAAAATGACCGGATGCTGTCCCTCAGGGTATTGTTCTAGCAACGATGCTTTTTAACTTTGAGATATATCATATGAGCCGAATGAGTTACAATGCAGATCAATATCTCATTGACCACTCACTTATTGACAAGTTGATGAAAAAATTAATCTCATCGATTACACGAATATCCTTGCGGATAATTTATCTGACCTGATCTGGGGTTTTTACCTGTCACTCACTGTCACGTACAAAACTGTCCTCTCCATTCACAGTTTCTTCTATCACTCAGACTTCTTTGACCACAGCGCCCCCACCTCCACCCCCTCCGAATAAGTAGTTTTCTTTAATAATGTTTAATCCTCTGTGCATAATTTTCATCTTGTGCGGCTTTATCAATATTCAAAAGGACATGGCACGGCTTGCATTTGATGATTTTTAAAAGTTATGGATTTATTTCAGTAGATTTATTGAAGTTGATTGATTTGATTTAATTTGATTCGATTTATATGTTTCAAAAATTAGCTGGAACAAATCTCGAAAAGGGAGGGCGGAATTCACACTTTACCGTAAAGAGAAAAAAAAGGAACAAAATCCCACGGGCTCTCCAGACAAGCTAATCAGGTGGAAAGTGATTTTCCTCGGAAAGGGAGGGGGTGGAGGGGGGGGGGGGTGGTCAATGCAAAATGTAGGGTTTACTTATCATAGTTCAGCTTAAATTTGTCTGTTCTATTTGTAATTACTCTTCCAAATATGTCCAATGATTTGTTGCGAGATGAAAAGCCAATGGGCCGTAAATAAAACGGACACCTCTCATAGATAGGAACATTTATAAATTCTATCCACATAAAACAACTATCTTTGCAAATTACTTTAAAATATTAGTACGCAGTGGCGAAGCTAGGGATTATGGCCATGATGGCGCCTGGGGCAAAAAATTGTTCAGCCCCAATTCATCTACGTAACTATCAAAGCGAGCATGAGCGTCGATCCGTTTTTCGAATTGGGGGGCAACCGATCTTCAGAAAATTTTCGCATTTTACACCCACAAAAATTATATTTCTTACAGTACTTTACACTGCGGTTTGGGGCATTTTTGCCCCCCCCCCCCTTTCAAATGCCGCCCGGGGCACGTGCCCCCTAGATAATCCACTGCTAGTATACGTTAACTTAATATCTCAATGGTTTTCATTTCTATTTTGTGCGTGTGTGTGTGTCTTAATGCAGCAAACATTCTGAAAATGACATGCGTCAACCTCAATCCAATCTACGACCCCAGCTCCTCAGCTTCGTATGCAGCCATCTTGAATGGCGTTGATGACCTCAATAGCTCTGTGACTTTTCCAAGATTAGTGGACTTGGACTCTGGGGTCAGGACGTCAACCTATTGCAGGCATGGTGACAATCAAAGGGACTGTTTACTTCCTCACGGATCGGTGATCAACTCATCGCGAAGTGTGATCTTCCCGGATTCAGCTCCAGATAAGTTTGGTGTTTACGGATGTCGGGGTGTCAGATACAGGACCACCGTGATCACAACAATCTTCATGAGTAACGATGGTAGATTACTTTCCCTCCTTCCCCCGAATCGTTCGGAATTGTGTGAAACTATGTAAAATGTGTTCTTCTTGGGGTATCACAAGATGATATTTTGAGTGAGAAGCAATAAAATGGCTCAGAAGTAGAGCAGTGTTGTTGTTTTCGGGTGACCTGTCCTATGATTCGAAATCGGGTACATACTCCAGTGACGTTTGGTAAGGCGTAAAACTTGAATAGCTAAGTCCCTCGGATAAGATTTAAAAGTCACCTGAGTGGTTTCCTGTCTATAAGCACTTACTTTCTTACAAGTCGGGTAAAATAATCAATAATATTGGTACTATAGGGCCTAATCAATAATTGGGCGGCCATTGATTCAGTTGGTCACAAATTGTGTGGGGTGCAGGGCCAGAGACCTGGCTTATGGCATGTATGGTGCAGAGGCAGGAAAGAACCATACTGCAGGTTTTAGGCCAGGGGAAGTGAGTCCTGGGGGTGTTTCATCAAGTGTCTTGTTTTATGATTTTTACTGACAAATTTGCTCTCAGCCAATCAGATGTAAGGATTTCAGTAGCTTATGACAGTTATTGCAACTTTCATTGATAACAAGTTTTATGAAACAGTCCCCTGGCCACCTTTACAGCGACCATAGCAACGATACACTATTGTCTAACAAAATTTTAGGAATGAAATTTTGTCTAAGAAGAAGTGTCATACATGGTTGGACGGCAAATATTTCAAACCTTAAATATGTTAAATGGTTCATTGATTTGAGAGCACCACCGTAACATTTCGGTTGCAATATTTTAACCCTTTTCTCCCTTTTTTCGTCTCATTATACCCCTCACCGTTCTCCCGACCATTTTACGAAGAAATGGAGAAGAATCACCGGCAATGCAGAAATGCCACTATTTTACTAAATTGTGTTTCTTTTGTTTAGCGCAATTCCAACCAGAGCACTTTACAGTAACATTAAGCCTTGATGAAGAGGTCACGCTCAAAATGAACAACAGAACAACAGGTGGAAGCGGGTCGCTGGTGTGGAGATTGAATCATGTAGGTGGTGGCCAGACTGACCTATCATCCAGTGTTTCTGGAGACAGTCTCATCATCAGTAGGGCCAACAAGGAAGCACATGCAGGGATACATCACTACTTCTACTCTGATGAACCTGATAAAGGAGGGCTCGTAAGACTGATTGTAAGAGGTGAGTATGTATTCAGTATATATATTGATTGTATTACCTGCTAAAATTTTCCTCTTTGCTACCATTTGACATGAAACCTTTTAAAATATATTTTGTTCATTCAAAAGCACGGCTTTTGAGTGAAAAGGAGGTAAATGTTAATATACTTTTTCTTTTTTCTTCAGAAGCATACTAATATATGATTTTGTTTATTATCATCGTATTTGTCAGAGAGAAAAAGTGGATGCTATCATAGTAATTTTCATTTTCCACTCAATGGCAGATTAGTCTAGATCCATACATAGATATCATATTAAATATCATCAGTTGAGAAAATGATAAGCTGAAAATTAATCGACAATAAAACATGGCCTTTGATATTTTGTTGACATTTTTTGCCCCTACTTAGAGATCATTAAAGATATTCCTTATAGCTCCCTATTAAGAACAGTAAATATGAGATTTTGAACTCTCAGTGATGATTGATATGGTGCGACTGTTTTTTTTTTGTTTTTTTGTTTTTGTTTTTTTGTTACAGACTGTCTTGATAACCTGTGGGGTTCTGACTGCCAGTACACTTGCCCTACCTGCTACAATGGTGGGGTATGTGACGATGTGACTGGACGGTGTGTATGTCCACCAGGCTTCAGTGGAGACCATTGTCAGTCTGGTAGGTCTGGAGGATTTTATTTTTTAAGGTTCGGTGTATAGGGTTGGTGTAAGGATGCTGGCCGGATTTTTAGGGTATGTTTTAGGCAAAGTGTTAGCTTTCGTCGGGCCATGTGGAAGTAGAAGGGACAAAAAACAAATACTGTAAATTGTATTTTCATAGGATCAGTGTTGCAGCCATCAAAATGTCCGGCCCCATTATCAGTTTCTGGAGACACTTTGCACTGTGTTCTCTTCAAGGCGAAAGACTAGTAAGGCATCTGGTAATTATAACGTAATGTTTAAACTGCAGCATATGAGTGAATATACCATAAACCTTGATGATGCATCAAGGAATTCTCATGCACCTGTTTTTGTCTCTTCAAACTTCAATGTACAGCGTGTGGTGATGGTAAATTTGGACATGACTGCACAGGATCATGCTCGGCCCTGGAATCCGGTCGGAGTGACTGCAGTGGAGCTGTGTTCTGTCCCCCAGACCCTTATGGTTGCTCGTGTGCTCCAGGATGGACCGGGTTGGCATGTGATCAAGGTAAGGGTACCAAACAGTATCTACCTGTGCCAACTGTAAGTTTCTTTCTAGTCACCAGGCAGGGCATTTGAGTACATACCACATCATTTGGCAAGACATCAGTCTACATTTGCCTCACTCTATCCAAGTGATCGAGGTCGAATAACACCCCGGCCCGGTGAAGTACTTCCGTGAACGACCCAGTTCCTCATAAACTTACGATGAAGGTAACTTCTTGATATAATTCATGCACCTATATATTATAAGGTCTTTCATTAATAATAGTATTCGATATGCGCATTACGATTTTTTTCTCGGGAACTCACTTATTTAAAAACTACAGTATCTACCTGGTCTTTTGCAGCTTGTTCTACGGACTCATATGGTGCGGGATGCAAACAGACATGTCATTGCGAATCTTCAGGATCATGCGACTCTACTACGGGGGGCTGTTCAAATGGCTGCGAGACGGGATGGACTGGAGATCAGTGTCAAGGTAGGTCCATGATGAATGTCGGTCTAGAACATTGTAGCCACCTTATCATAGGCCTATACTATATTTATGACATGATCAGCCATTTAAAAAAAAACCCCACTTTTAGGTAGATTCTTTCAAAACCCATATTCATGACAAGTATTTAACATGATTTTTGACTCTTGTTTTTCAGTAACTGTTTTGGACACCGTAGGGGCATTACGTCAAGGAGGTATCGATGACACAGGGGAAAGCAATTTCCTTGGTATATTCCTGATTGGGGACCCCTCCATGAATGAGGATTCTTCATTAAAATATTACATCGGCCGTGAGGTGGACACGGGGCCAGGGGAAACCGGGCACGGGGTAACTGCGGCGCCCGGTGACAGTGATCTAACACAAAGCTGGCTTGAGACAGGACTGCCCGAAGGATCAACTTTCTTGCTTCATACACCAACCTCTCAACAATCCCTTCGAGTTTATATTAACAATACCTCCGGTGGGGACGCACGGGTAGGTGCATTCCGAATGTCCGTTTACTACAGGGGATGGACGGAGCGAACCGTCATGCTGAACGAATATCGTGGAGGTATGCTCATGGCTTCATGGTGACTCGACATTTGCTCGGGCGGCAATTTCTTCGACGATGTAGGGATAGCGTTAGGTCCAGGGTTGACGTAAGAAATTCGGCTGGTGAAGAATATTGACAGTGAAGCAATTGTCGCCGGAGCATGTGTCGCGAAACCTTCTACATTGTATAGAATATGAATTTTACAACTAAACGTACCACAAAATGGAAAATATCAATTACCTTGTCAAGTTGAAAGAAGAGCAAATTACGGTGGATAAAATAATGTCAGTGCTGCTAAGTTTTGTTTTTCAAATGCATGTATGTTTTTCAAAAATGCAAACAGGGTTTATTTTCTCAAAATGATTCAATTCACAAATATTCAATTCGATCTATTCATTGCCATTGTCTATAATATGGAGGACAATTCATTCTACCCCTTAGATGATACATCAGAGGTATGGCCTGAGAAACTATCAATCACCACTGGGACAGGTGAGAAGATTACCATTCGAGTTTTAACAGCCGGTGGTATCAACACGACATCACTGAGATGGAGACACAACGGAGGAAACGAGATCAGGGAATGGGATGGCCTGGTATCAGTGACTATCGAGGAAGCTAGGAAGTCTGATGAAGGAATCTACGAATGCTACGTGAACGGAAATAGAGAACAAGGGAAACATGCTATTCTTAGACTCTTCGTCCGAGGTGCGTGCGTATTCATTTATACCACTCGCATGTGCACTTTCATCATTGCACAGTGCGTCCCAGAAAAAAACGAAGCCCTGCAAAAAGGGTTATTGTCAAAAACCTGTGTGCTATATGACAATAATTTTCTATTTTCTATAAAAATAGAAGTATTGCTCTCAATTGATATTTTGAAGGCATTCATCTGTATCTGCTTTACCGAGCAGCAGCATTTTGAAAGTGACATGTAGAAACCCAATTGTGCCAGACTTTACGATGACATGCAAACATGAACCGAAGAAAACATAAGGTTTTAAACCCAGTGAGAAAATTGAGTTCATGTGGTTGTCTTTATGATGAGAGTAAGGAAAATGGCCTTAACATAAAATAAAGGATGGCTTCGCTTTTGTCGATGTTGGGGGTAAAGAAAGGGGTATGTTGTACCTTAATGGTCCCTTCAAACGTTATGAACAGCGTCATACACCATGCGCAACGTCGTAATTATTTAAAGAGATATTCATTCTTAGGCCATCCCGCGATATTCAAGTCAGGATCGTTCTGTATATAAGACCTTCATTAGTATATTTGGCAAAATTGAGTTTTCTGGGGAAAGGTGTAGTTGCCTCCATCCTTTGTAGAAAAAAGGGAATTAAAAAAATCCAAGAAAACAAGAGCACATCATCATGATGAACATTGAGAATGCAAAGACTAGAATCTGGTTTTGCGCCATGTTCTTACAGGTTGTCCATCCTCTAAGTATGGGTTGGACTGTTCCCAGGACTGTCCAGTGTGTTATGCAGGAGGGGTGTGCCATGATGTAACTGGAGAATGCGTGTGTCGACCAGGGTTCAAGGGAAACCAATGCCAAATACGTAATACATTTTACTCTTTCTTTGTTTTGATTTAGTGATAATGATAATGCAAAATTGAATAGGCAAACCATTTTTTTTTGGGGGGGGGGGGTGTATGTTGTTTTTAAAAATTTGTTTTATTATGTCGTCCCCAACACAAGCTCCATTTTCCGGGTCTCTGCATCCTTCTTTGTAATACTTTTGATCTTTATTTATCAAATACAATGCTATTGCTGTCAGAAGAAAATTAATATGAATTTCTTTTTGATTTAATTCATACTTATGACGATCATTTACTTAAAAGATTAGGTCACATTTTCTTTATCATATCCTGCATGAAAAAGCGGTAAAGAGCTTTAATTTGTCTTCTTGTTTTCTAAAATGTCTTCTGAAATTTATTCAATTACAAAGAAAATGATTATACATGTATTTATAACTTCTTTTTCGCGACCTACAGTTGTTTCATGTTTTTCAGACATCCACGACCTCGCCACAAAAATGAACAGACAATCTACCATGATGATTCCTTCTAAGCAAACCAGTTTTTATTAGTTTATTTATTTATTTATTGTTCTGCATATTTGTCTAATGGTTGGTTCAAAGACACACTTCAATGGATGGTATTGGGTTATGTTTTATAGCAAAGCTATCAACTCCCTCCCATGCCATTGTGCCTGTTCACTGATAATCATTATCATCAAATGTATTTTGAACAATGATTTTGAATACTATGTATGTATATTATCATTATTTGATCAATACCCCGTGGTATGCAGGTTTCCGTAACACAAAGGTTTGCAATCAATTGCAAAATGTCAATGGCCAATCCAGATCAACGTTGCATGCAAATATTGTTAACAAAACTAACCATTAACCAATCTGAATGGTTGTTTCAATTTGCAATCAATTGCAAAATGGAAATGGCCAATTAAGATCAACGTTGCATGCAAATATTGTTCACAAAACTAACCATTAACCAATCTGAATGATTGTTTCAAATGTGCAATTTATTGATTGCAAACCTTTGTGTTACGGGGCCGCGGTCACCAGCATGCAGCAACAATCAGTGGGGGAGAGACTGTGCTGATAAATGCAGAACTGGAGGAAACTGTGTGAATCGCCTGTTTTCCTCACCGGACCCCGTTGGCTTGTCTTGTATCAACGGCTTTACAGGGAACAGATGCCAAACGGGTAAGAATAGTTATTATAGCTTGATTTGAATTTTTTTCGTCAAGAATGTATACGTAGATCACAAAATCATACGGATACATGTTTAATGTAACAAATAGCTCATGAACCCATTTGATACAGAGAGAAAAGAAGGTTTTTAAAATTTTCTATCAAACGATGGGTCATGAAAACATAGTTTTGAAAAGAGACGGATGGGGTGGACTCCTCCCCCCCCCCCCCCCCCTTCGGAAATTTCGGAGAAAATATGCCAAAAATGTATAAGTAAATGCTACAATACAGTGATTAAGCTCTGAGGTGCTATAGAATGCAGCGGGAGACATCTCATGGCCTTGGGTCTTGTGAAGGCTAAATTATGTCCCCCCAAAATTTTCTTTACAGCGTTTTGGTGCTATTTAGACTATTATCTTTACTGTAACTCAGAATCAAAAACAAAAGTGTTAAAGTCACTTGTCTCCTTCCTCTAAAATATTTTCAAATTCTTCACCAATTTTTCGTCATAGCTTGTGACAGCAGCCATTTTGGTGCCGATTGTGAATTTGAGTGCCACTGCACTAATGGTGATAGTTGTACTCATACCAGTGTATGCTCAGCTCAGCTATGCACGGACAAATACGAGGGTATATACTGCCAAGGTAATAATAATATTAGGAATAGTAACACTAATGATAATAATAACACTTATAATAATAGTAATAATTTTAGAAGTAATAATAATAATTATATATCCTTCCTAATTTCCAACTGAATATATACGAATTCTTCATGGAACAGATGTGTCGTATTGCTTTAAAGGTATAGTGTCAAACCATTTGCACGCTATCAAATATATTTAAGAATAAACAAGGGAAAATTGGCATGGTACTCCCACTCAAACCTTGTCCCTATCAGGCAAGTCCGGTTTTTCACAGATGCTTTTTCTCTTTTTAACAGTTAACTGGTTACGTATACATTCAGACATTTACATGCTCTAACAGTAATAACAAATTTTACATGTATGTAGTAAACATATATATATATATATATATCACTACATCTTCGTTTGGGAGCCACTTTGTCTCCCTCATTGTCTATCGTGTCTCCCTAATACACCAATCCAGTATTATGACGGAATTATGTCGTGTGTCTCCGTAAGACCCGATCCAGTGGAATATATATATATATATATATATATACATAATCATTATCAATAATATATCTACAGCCCTAAAATCGAACCTGGATTGCCCATCCGGGTATTTCGGAACCCTATGTAACTACCCATGTCATTGCCATGGTGATCAGCCATGTCGTCGACCTGATGGTCAGTGTTTGAATGGAGTCCACTGCGCTGATGGATGGACGGGAACAGATTGCCAACAGGGTAGGGATATTGTGTGTGTGTTTGTGTTAATTATCGAGAAAACACAAATTCAAATCTCATCTTATATGAGGTATATAGGTATCCATGTATTATTTGTCTTGAAATCATTATCATTATCAGTATTCTTATCGATCCCACTAATCCTGAAATTGGTATTTTTATATATTACCAGTAACTGCAAACACAGTTTTATCTACGAATTAGAACCATTTTCAAATCTCTAACCTTAAAGCACTTTGCAACGTGCATCATTTTACAGCTTTATTTTGTTTGCCCAATCTGATCTGAAACAAAAAGCTAAATAGTAGTCAAGACATGCAAGATATATGGTAAACACACTTGTTTGTTATAGTTTGTTTGAACAAAACCAAGTTCTTCTTAGCGGGGAGATTTTAGGAGAAAAACAAATGCAAATCCGAAGCTATTGTCTTCCCAATCAGCACTTCCACGTCTACTAGAATCATTATGGGTAACGAGCGTTAACACCGAGCATGTCCTACTCGCTTGGAACGACTGGGCAGACGGCTATGACCTTGGCAACGGCCCTGTCCACTCCTACCAGATCGACTATACGTGGACCGATGGTACGACCGGTCACTCGGGTGAACCTACCATCATCACTGGCGACAGCACGGCTTACATTAATGGGCTCTCCGCCAACACAGAGTATAACTTCTACATCAGCGCTAGACGTAACGTCGGGGGTCAGGTTGTGGCCGGTTTGAGGAGTGTTCCGGTCAAAGCCCGGACACACAGTACATAACATTATAAATACAGCACTCTCAATGTATTGCCTTTATTTATTTATTTGTATTTATTATTAAACTTCATTGACATTGTAAATCCATATTACATGTATGTATACAATACAGCGCATCAGTATATGAAAATAGAATATAATACGCATCTGAATGAAAATTAATGGATATTTGTATTGTCTGACTCCCATTAAGGTTAGGGTCAGATTGGCATCATTTGCCGTAGGACAAGTCTGGCTAAGGGCTATGGGATAGAAACAAACAACAAAACAAAACAAAACAAAGCAAAACCAGGCACTGAACTCCTGCACTTTTGAGAAATCACAGGTTCATTTTTTTTTTCTTTTGGTTCCCGATAAAAGAAATGTACCATGATTGATTTCCTCTATGATTGGCATCCCAAGGAACATGGTTTTGAGTTTACAATGACCAAAGTAAAACTTATATGCATTTAAAAATAGGCCTGTAGCCCTATAACGTACAGTTGTCGAAGGAAAATACTATATTGAAGTGGGAAAATGTGTACCCCATGATCAGCCGCCAGTGATCATAATAAGTAAAGGTCATACTATAAAATACCCATGAAGGTAGTAAGTGATTGTGAATCTGTACATAGCACGTGTGATCTATGTAACCATAAATATGTCGTATTGGACCACTTTTTCTGCCGTTTACTTTCCTCTTCTCTCTTTTTGTTGTTGTTGTTGTAATGCCCGCTACATTTGTTTTAGACAACTGACAGGTCTGATACAGTACATGTCCTACTTCTTCTCCTTTTTTTAAAAATCCAAACTTTTAAATGATAGCTTATGAATTATTTATATTAATGTTTGATGGTGTGTAATGGGTTTAGAGTAGGACCCTATATACATAATAGTTTTGTTATAGTATTTACTATAATCTGTAATCTCCTAGGATGTCGCCCTCTTGTGTTGTCGGTCTTCG
The DNA here is from genome assembly GCA_025617745.1 of Heliocidaris erythrogramma. Taxonomy (NCBI): domain Eukaryota; kingdom Metazoa; phylum Echinodermata; class Echinoidea; order Camarodonta; family Echinometridae; genus Heliocidaris; species Heliocidaris erythrogramma. The sequence continues at coordinate 18,787,314 of CM046859.1, forward strand.
TGAGGTATGTGATATGAGATGCTTCCAAACCGGCTCATTAGCCTACCAAAGTGAATCAGATTTCGTTGGACTCCTGAAACATATATGATGTTTAAACGATGTTTATCTTGTATGTAAATGGGATACACCACTATAGTGTGAGCTAATGTCTTTCGAAACTTTTCAGTTTTATGTTTGTTGGTTTTAAGTGGAAATAACAAATGATCACAATGTAGAGTTATAGAGATTCATGCATAATTTAAAGAATGAGCTGTATACCCGAATTTCGTACAATAAAATCGAAATTTTTTTCGTGATGTAATCTAATTGTATGTAGTAACGGCAATTATAAATCATATTGAAATGGTAGGCAGTAGAATCACGAGCTTGGCCTATGTTTTGCATTGTGTAAAGTCTCTTCTGATTGCATTTTTAAATTCTCCTTCTTCCTTTTGTGCCATAAATCAATCACACATAACCTGCGTTTCGTTTTGGTCGTTTTTTTTTTCATTTCACGCTCTATTATGAGCATACAGAGCCATCAACAGGGCACAACAAGGCGCATATTCCTTTGTAGCATATTTTCCTAAACAAAGCAATATGCACCGTATTGTTGCTCACTGGAGCAGAGTTGGCCAAACTTTATGTATGGATGGCGCTGGACCGACATAGAGATCTTATACAACACTATATTATATGATCTTTATGCATTCCGAGCGCTCGTTGAGAGTGATGAGACCCATGAACATGATGATAAAAACCTCCATTGAGGTAAGAGTAGGCCTATACTGTCCTTCCCGGCGGAAGGTACGAGAGAGACAAACAGACATACAAAGAGACAGACTGAGAGGCAGAGAGAGAGAGAGACAGCTAGAGAGACAGAAACACAGACGGGCGCTATGATATACATATACATGAAGACAGAGCAAAAGCATTTATCTTTTGTTACTATCGTCAACTATCACTAGATAAACAAGAATTTCAAACATATGAACAAATATAACCAAAGAGAAAGGGAGTGGTAAGAGAGAGAAAGGGACAGAGAGTAAGAGGTATAAATATGGAGAAGTAGGGAGAGAGAGAGAGAGAGAGAGAGATAATTAGAAAAAAAGGCATCCCGCAAGATGCAAGGTTGATAATAATATGGAAATAGGGAGGGTGGTGATTTAATGTTGGGCCCTCTCCTTATTTTCCCCCTTTTGCTGGAAGTTGGGAGTTTTTGTGGGAAGCAACCACCGTGACATACGTCACCAACCGCTCTCGCTACACCGGTCGACTCCATTGTGGGTTTCATAGAAATGTGCAGTTTACGCGTGTATAATTATCTTTAGGCCTAATTGTGACCGTGCATTCTGTCTGCTTTCAAATAATGAATTTGCATTTGAATACAAATTCAATGTGAAACTACCGTGTATGCGTGGGAAACATATTATACTCAAGTTTTCTATTATCTTTGCCTTTCTTTTCATTAGACCTTTGGCAGTTTGATAACGCGCGAGTTGTTATGTTGGCATTTTTGTAGCTCTGATCAGAACTAAATAGTTGTTTTGGTAATTCAGTGTATTTCCCCAATTATACGAACCACGCTCAGAAAAAAGAGACAATTTCATATGTCAGCACGGTAAACGATGGTCTTTGGGACTGATAGTATTCATATTTTTGTTATAAGATACGTAGAATCAGGGCTTTGCTAGCACCTGCTCTGATTTGGGATGTAATTGTTTCAAGACCAATGCTCTGACTAAATTTACATGTTAAACAGTTTTTCAGAAAAATCCCTTGGATATGTGTACAACGACTGACACTATACTTTCAACCATTTTAACTGTAGCACTACCAAGCGATACACTCCCAACATAACCTTGAATGAAAAAGTCCAATACAATGAAACTATTTCCCCCCGTTATTGTTACAGACGAAATGCAAGCAATCGTTTCATTTTAACTCATCCACAAATCAGTCATTCAATTGGTATTGCTCCTATTATTTTTGTTTCTGATTGACATATTTGTATATTCTCTGAGGCGTATCGCCATTTTTGGTGATAATAATGGCATAAGATGCACTGTTTGTGGCCAACATAATATGGATACTATTAGGCTTGTGACATGCAGCATGTATTTCCCATACAAGAATCAGACTAATAATTTATTAGGATAAGACATTTTCACTGGATACACTACACCACTATGCGATGAAGGTAAATAACTAAATGATTTTGCATTTGATATTAGAATTGTTATTTGTGAAATGTTGGTTGAGTCATAATTTTGCAGTAGTATTTAGTATCAATTATGTTGTTTCTCATATTGTTAACTGGGTCATTGTATTGGAGTTTCGTTAAGGGGTGGATGGTGTACTAAATTTCTTTAGTTTAATGTAATGATGTGCCTTTTGCTACTCGGCAATCATATAATGTCCCCCATCATCTAATTTTTGTTATTGATGTTCGTCTCTTTCACATTATAATGGTTTTTGAATTCCTTAATCAGCTTCAAGCTCCCACATTTTCCCTCTGTTGGTTAAATCTCTTGTCGTAGTGATCCTATCTAAACCTTGTCCTCTGCATTTCCCCACCCATCACAGATAAAAGAGGTCGCCTACTTTGTTGTATGTATCTACTCCATGGTCACGTGTCTCGTTCTCTTCTGTCTCCTTTACAAAACCCATTATGATAATTCCCAATCATACCCCTCCTTGGGACGCCTCACCATCAACGGTGTGCTCAAGGTGGTCAATAATCTATCCTTCGAAGATAATAAGCTGAACAATTTACACCACGGGAACAAAATAAAGGTTAAAGATGATGATGTGATATCGGAGGAGGAAGATGAGGTCGTTATACCACAAGAAGGGGAAGAAGGGGTAATACGAGACGGAGAGGGCGCAGGTGCTGGCGGAGCATCAACAGAAGATGGTAAAAATGAAAGTGTAATACCAGGTGCAGGTGTTGGCGGGATACCAAAGGAAAGGGGTGAAAGTGATGTCGGTATACCACATAAAGAGGGTGTAGGTGATGGGGCGAATGGGGCGAATGGGATAGTAGAGGCGGGAGCACCGCTGGGAAACGATCTACCTCCTTTCTCTCCGGCAAACGCTTCTGCAACTGGATATTATATACTGGATACTAATCAGGTACGTAAAGGTGTCCATTCCTTTTGATTGTAGAATTCGGTGAAAAGATTTTAGTCAATTGTTTCCCCGTAGTAAAATTAGAATCCCTCTCTCACTCTTAAAGGTAGCTTTTACCTTTTGAGTAATAACATCAAAATAAAGGTCAAATTGTGCATTTAACTGTCTTACTGCTTGGAAGTTCAAATTGGACAGTTTGGACAAAGTGATTTGGTCACTTTGTAGAGGCTTGATGAAATCTGAGTTGCCTGGCCTTACATGCTATCAGTGTATGTAATATGGTGTAAAAATTAAGCCATGGGGGGAAAAGCACTTCAAAATCATTATCCTTCAAAAAGTAAACATATGCAAGTGACCGGAAATTCCAGACTCATTTCCCCCCATAGACTCAGTGTTAGACTAAAGCGTATGGTCATACGCTTTCGTAAATGGGAGTATTCAGTCATAGATATCTTAATAATAGCATTATATATTTGAAAACCTTTCTATGCCTGGCTATTTATTTATCCTTCTGAACATCATTATACAAGACAGATATCAAAATTCAACAATTTATTAAATCAAGCCTCCACAAAGTTACCGAATCCCTTTAAGGGAAAACTTTCGTAAACGCACTTGGGGGAATCATAACCGAATATGCTTTAAAGATTTCATGTCATGAGAGGCATATTTTACTCAGTATTTGTTTTTATTTATAGTTTTGATTAACCAACTCTTATGATGTATATACATTTCTTTATAAAAGTTGAAATTTTAAGGTTACCTTTCAGTTTAGTTTGAGATTTACTATACAACCTCTCTTCGTGGAACTTGATGGCTATATGCTGAAAAGATTTTCAGGTTAAACATACTGTGATATCTAAAGAAAATACGTTCAGTCAACGTGGTTATTAAAAAGAAAACGTGTGTTTTGTAATTTGTTAACTAATGGAATACTTTTGTCTAATTGACTTCTAAAGACTATACTGCCCCTAAATCATGGCTGAGTTCCAGATTCTCTTACTAGGAATATTTTATGTGTTTATAATGATGATATTTTCGTCTTTAAATCAATTTTCTTTGACTCTCTGTGATAACTTCTTAAGCCATTCACTAAACGATGTGGACGTTGTGCATTGGTCTCAAGTGGTGGTCATCTCTATCACTCAGAAGCCGGTGCCGAAATCGACAGCGCTGACTGCGTCCTCCGTATGAACACCGCCTCGGTCACCGGCTGGTCGACCGACGTCGGGCTCCGTACCGACATCCGTATCATCGGTCACCGCAACATACCAAAGGGACTCGTGAAGACTGACTCGTTGAGGAATGAGATTCTTTCGAACTCGACGACGAGGGCGAGATACATCGTGGTGCCATGGCTCAGGCCTGATACGACGGAGATGAGAGCGACGATTGTCAAGCTTGCCAGGCAGTTCAAGCACAGGTACCCTGCGGTTGATTTTGTCTTCCTGACAAGCAAGAAGAATTCCGAGTCGGAGGCCGTATACAAGAAAGAAACAGGGTATTCAAGGTAATGACCTCTATATATGTATAAAGGAGTAGTCTTAGTAGTAGTCGTAGTAGTAGTAGTAGTAGTAGTAGTAGTAGTAGAAGTAATAGTCTAAGTAGTCGTAAACGTAGTCGTAGTAGTAGTAGAAGTAGTAGTAATAGTATTTGTAGTAGTAGTATTCGTAGTAGTAGTAGTAGTAGTAGTATAGTAGTAGTATTAGTAGTAGTAGTAGTAGTAGTAGTAGTAGTAAGTATAGTGGTGGTGATGGTGGCGGTGGTGGTAGTAGTAGTAGAAGTAGAGGTATTAGTAGTAGTACTAGTAGTATAGTGGTGGTGATGTGTGTGGTATTGGTGGTGGTAGTAGTTGTAGAAGTAGTAGTAGTAGTATTCGTAGTAGTAGTAGTTGTAGTAGTAGTAGTATTCGTAGTAGTAGTAGTAGTAGTAGTAGTAGTAGTATAGTAGTAGTAGTATTAGTAGTAGTAGTAGTATAGTGGTGGTGGTGGTGGTGGTAGAAGTAGTAGTATAGTAGTAGTAGTATTAGTAGTAGTAGTAGTATAGTGGTGGTGGTGGTGGTGGTAGAAGTAGTAGTAGTAGTATTAGTAGTAGTAGTAGTAGTAGTAGTAGTAGTAGAAGAAGTTGTAGTAGTAGTAATAGTAGTACTACTGGTAGTAGTGGTAGTAGAAGTAGTGATAGTATTAATGTCCGAATCTTCTTGCATCGTAACCCCCCTCCCGACCGAGCATTTTCGGGAAAATATTACTCCTGTACCCTCCTCCCATAACCTGATCGAGTCTGAGAAGACGGGTGTAGGATTTTCGAAATCATGTTCTCTGGAACCCGGAACCACTCCCAACACCCACCCCCCCCCCCCCCTCCCCTCTTAGATTCATGGATTCGCCCTTGAGAGTGATTTTGTCTTCCTGACAAGCAAGAAGAATTCCGAGTCGGAGGCCGTATACAAGAAAGAAACAGGGTATTCAAGGTAATGACCTCTATATATGTATAAAGGAGTAGTCTTAGTAGTAGTCGTAGTAGTAGTAGTAGTAGTAGTAGTAGTAGTAGAAGTAATAGTCTAAGTAGTCGTAAACGTAGTCGTAGTAGTAGTAGAAGTAGTAGTAATAGTATTTGTAGTAGTAGTATTCGTAGTAGTAGTAGTAGTAGTAGTATAGTAGTAGTATTAGTAGTAGTAGTAGTAGTAGTAGTAGTAGTAGTAGTAAGTATAGTGGTGGTGATGGTGGCGGTGGTGGTAGTAGTAGTAGAAGTAGAGGTATTAGTAGTAGTACTAGTAGTATAGTGGTGGTGATGTGTGTGGTATTGGTGGTGGTAGTAGTTGTAGAAGTAGTAGTAGTAGTATTCGTAGTAGTAGTAGTTGTAGTAGTAGTAGTATTCGTAGTAGTAGTAGTAGTAGTAGTAGTAGTAGTATAGTAGTAGTAGTATTAGTAGTAGTAGTAGTATAGTGGTGGTGGTGGTGGTGGTAGAAGTAGTAGTATAGTAGTAGTAGTATTAGTAGTAGTAGTAGTATAGTGGTGGTGGTGGTGGTGGTAGAAGTAGTAGTAGTAGTATTAGTAGTAGTAGTAGTAGTAGTAGTAGTAGTAGAAGTTGTAGTAGTAGTAATAGTAGTACTACTGGTAGTAGTGGTAGTAGAAGTAGTGATAGTATTAATGTCCGAATCTTCTTGCATCGTAACCCCCCTCCCGACCGAGCATTTTCGGGAAAATATTACTCCTGTACCCTCCTCCCATAACCTGATCGAGTCTGAGAAGACGGGTGTAGGATTTTCGAAATCATGTTCTCTGGAACCCGGAACCACTCCCAACACCCACCCCCCCCCCCCCCTCCCCTCTTAGATTCATGGATTCGCCCTTGAGAGTGATTTTGTCTTTTTGATAATGCATGGTTATATTCATTTGAGCTCATGGATATGTGAATCACTTGAATTATTGTATGAAATATGGGAAGAAAGGCCTCATAAATGTTATTTGAATACTTTTGTCTTGTGTTTACAGAACTGCATTGCGTACTAGTTTCAGCACAGGCTTTGTGTCTATGTTGTTTGCCCTGGATATATGTGATGAGGTGCTGGTATACGGAATATCAAGTGATGACTTTTGCAAGTATGTTTATAACTCTGATCATTTCAACTATTTCCAAAAGTGTTTTGCTCTAATACAGGATATGTCACTTGAGTTCACGAATACATTTTTTATATTGTTGATGATTTGTTGGTTTCAGTGATAAATAAAATTAGAGGTGAAAAAAAATATATTTGTTTCCATTTAAAAGTTGCAATACAAATACACTGGGACGAAAAAAAAATAATCATGCTTTTTTTTCTAGGGTTCAGAAGGGGGATAATGGGGTATGGTACATAGTCCTCCTAATAGTTACTGGGTAAATTCTGACCTTGATGACAGACGATTTCTTATGTCTTATATCTGTTGTGATGTATGTTTGCTTTTCTTGCTCTTTCTCCCTGTCTGTTTCTCTCTCAAACACAACTATTTTGTCCTGGTATGCAGAAACAATCCGAAGTCCAAAGTGCCCTATCACTACTACGAGCCGGAGGAAAAGAGCGAGTGTTTCTACACCAACGCAATGGAGATGAATCCAAAAAAAGGGCACCTGTTCTTAACAGAGCACGCCATGTTCGCTAGATGGTCCTCCGTTCGCAACATCACTTTCCACTATCCTTCTTGGGAGGCGACGAAAGAATCCAATCGCGCAGTGGGTTCTCACTTTTTGAAAAAATACAAAGAGAGTTTGAAAAGCAAAAAAAAAAGGGGTAAGAAACACGTTCGCCCCATCCGCAAGAAGGTACATAGGACGATGTAGCAGTGATTTTAGTCCTACCCAACAGGACCAAAACACTCAGGGATCATTTTGTCCTAATCATTAACATAGGAAAACTTTGTTTTTATAGCCATTTTGCTTTGTAACCAGTGGTGTATGTACGGGGGTGCAAAAACGAAAAATATAGAAAGAGAAAGGGAAAAGGAAAAGGAAACAGGAAGGGAAATTATGATCTTGAATTTTTACCCTCCTTATTGGCAGGGTAAAAGTCATTAAAATAGAGTTTTGGAGGGTTTAAAATGCGGAAAAAATTGTAAAGCTCGATCGCTTCGCTCCCTCACATATATAACACTTAAGGATCTCGTAATTTCGTGCCCCAATATAGAATCTAGAATATAGTTTATAACTAGGATTATTAATGGGAAGAGAAAGAGAAATTGCGATCTTCATGGATTTATGCGCCCCACAGTTCGAATTTTTGTATTGATTTATCTTTATTTCAAAATGTAATGTTTTGTATAAAGTTTGCATTGTATTTTTATTATGATAATTTTACTTTGTATTTGTATTTTTGTGGAAATGAAATATGAAATGGTAAAGTGCGTCAGAAAAGTGCAGTGCATTTTCTAAAGCTCGGTCGCTTTCCTCCCGCACGTATGTCGCTTCGACATCTCGTAATTTCGCGCTCCAGTTGAGGACACAGTTTAATAATAAGTTTATAAAGGGCTCAGAATTTTAAAGATGTAATACTTGTTGCTGTGCTCCCTTCACGCTCTTAGTATAAATTACAACCTCTTAAGAATGGTCCTGATTCATGGTCCTGATTCATGGCTTATTGGTGTCTTGTATAGACCTCCAATCAGCAGCGTATCGTACTGGGAAGTATTACAGACTGAATTGGATGCAATTAAACCGGATGATTATGATGGGTGTCTTCTTCTCGGTGACTTTAATGTCGACATGTCACCAAATGTTACTTCGGCAAATCGGAATCGCCTGTCAACAATAATGAATGATTGTGACCTTACCCAGATGTTATCCTCACCGACTAGATTGACAAGCGGAAATACTTCTGTGGGATCACTCATCGATCTAGTCTTAACCAACCGTGAACCATGCTCTCGTTGATGTTAACACCATGGCTAATCCTGTAGAGTCTGACCACTTAGCAGTTAGTATTCGTCTTCGCTCTCCACAGCCCGCACCAGTCCCTTCTGTTCTCCGGTCTTTTCTACATGTAAATAAAGGTGATTTTGAGCATCTACAGACTCTTCTTCATCTCATTCCCTGGAGCTCATTCAACGTTGAGGATAGCTCTGAGCTATTTTTAGATCTCTTCAACGCAGCAGTCAAAGATTCGATTCCACGATCATCGAAGAGGAAATCGCGTTGCTCACCATGGGTTACTAAGGATCTAAAGAGCCTGATCACTAAGAAACACTATCTTTTCAGAACTGCTAAGAGAACAAAGAATTCCACTGACTGGGTTACATATAAATCAGTAAGAAAGCAGGTGAAAGTCCTAACAAGGAAATCTTATTGGTTATATGTTAACACATTATTTGCATGTAAAGATAACAGGAGGAAATTTTGGTCATTTGTAAGAAGTCGTAAACATTCACTACCTCCTCCTAAGTTTCAGTTCAATGGTGTAAATCTTACCCAACCAGATGATATGATCATTTTTTCTTCTGTTTTCTCTCCTCCCACTCTTCTGCCTACTGATGTTCCTGATTGTACCTTGCCTATTTCTGAACTTAGCCACTTATCTGTATCTGATTCAGAAGTCTGTTCTGCCCTCTTAAGACTACCTGGAAATAAATCTCCTGGACCAGACGGCGTATTATCTAATGTTCTCTCTTAAGTAGCCTCTGAGGTTTCATATCCCCTGTCAGTTCTCTTCAATGCTTCACTAAGTTGTGGTAGTGTTCCTTCTTCTTGGAGAAAATCTCATATTACTCCTGTATTCAAGGATGGGAATAGATCCTTAGTTACTAACTACCGCCCAGTAGCCCTCACATCTATCCTGTGTAAAGTTTTAGAGAGATTAGTTGTTAATGCCATACAAGATCATGTGGGGTTATATGGACTGATGAGTAAACATCAACATGGCTTCACTAAAGGTAAAAGTTGTGTAACACAACTTGTAAACCTGATACATAATTGGGCTACAACACTAGACAAACCACGTCCACCACACATTGATGCAATTTTTCTGGATAAAATTATGTCAAAGGCTTTTGACCGTATGCCCCACGGTATCTTACTATCCAAGTTAGCAACTGGAAGTGGGTACGTTCTTTTTTATCTGACCGAATCCAAAGGGTGCTCTTTCTGGGTGCTCTCTCCTCGTGGAGTAAGGTCTCTTCTGGCGTGTCTCAGGGCAGCGTGATCGGCCCGCTACTCTTTAACCTTTTCGTGAATGATGTCATATCTGATGTTGACTCTGACTTGTTACTGTTTGCTGATGATATGTTGCTATTTCGTGTCATTCGTACTCACGATGATGAGATTCAGTTGCAGCATGATCTGGACTTACTTCAAAACTGGACAACCACACACGGTATGTCCTTTAACTCATCCAAAACAAAGGTCATGCATGTGACCAGAAAGCGGGATATCCCAAATACTGTCTATATCATGAAGGGCACACAGCTTTCATGTGTCTCTTCACACAAATATCTTGGTGTTCTGATTAGTTCGAATCTTTCTTGGAAGTCCCATGTTGATGCAGTTACTGCTCGAGCGAGTCGTCTTCTTGGGTTTATCCGAGTTGTAGCCCGTGGTTCCTCCACCTTTGCTATTTTTGCCTTATACAAGGCATTGATCCTGCCGATTATTGAGTTTGGTGTTCCTGCATGGCACCCAAATACATCTAGTCAAATCCAACAATTAGAACGAATTCAGCGCATAGCAACACGTATTGCTCTGAAACAGAAAAGAGGAGTTAATGCCTTACGAAGAGAGATTACGGGTTCTCAACTGGTCTACCCTGTCGGCTCGACGAGAGTATTTGTTATGTTCATTTACCTTTAAATGTCTGTACTCCTGCTGTGATTGTGAAGCGCTATTAGAGAACACTCTAATTAACAAAAGACGTCTAAATACTCTTTCTTTCTGTCACCTTCCTTCACGGACACAGGCTTTGTTCCTGTCCCCCTCCCGTAGGTTCCCTCGCCTGTGGGACAAGTTGCCATCTGATGTTAAGGATGCATCAGTAGTCTCTTCACTCTCATGTTTTCTTCTCTCTCTTAAGCGAGCCCTTCTTTTTGAATAATTACACCTTGCTCTCCTCCTTTACATTGATCTCTTCTAACTCTATTTTGACTTCTTTTTTTCCTTTTCTTGCTCTACCCTGATTTCGGATATGTACAGATAATTTAGTTATAAACATGTGTAAAAATATGAACAAATCTGTAATGTATTATTACTTATCTGCTAAAAAGCATATGAATTGTCATACTAGTATGGCATAACTTATTCTTCTGCAATTATATTTCACTTGTAGGATTAACCATATATGTGCATACAGCCCAAAACAGAAATAGCTTTGTTATTAATTTGTCTGTACAATGATTCCTTTTTTCCTTTTTTTTTCTTTTTGGGGTTGTTGTTAAGTCTTCATATCCACTTCAGTTTCAGTTTTAAAATAATCCTGGATATTGTTTTAATCTGCAGCATTATCGTAGTACGCAGTGATTTACTTCTCATATGTATTTATTTATAAAATTTCCTCCTTTGTTTCCTCCTTTGTGTATCTCTATCATTCCCCATGTACTTTAATTAAATTTTAAATCATAATGTATACTTGCATTGCAATCTTTAATATCAAGTACATGTATATTAGGCTTTTTAATGTTGCATGCAAGATGATGTTAATGAAATTCTGGTAGGATTTAACCTTTTGAACTCGAATTATAAGTCCGATTCTGTTTCATTTTGTTTTCTTCAGTTTTTAAATAGTGGATATACCTATGTATCATTCATTTTTTTTCCAAGGCAGCAGTCAAACAGTTATTTCCATGAATTAATCAATTTTGATGACAGGTAGTTTTATCCAGATCCGATGTAATTTACATTTGGCAAATTTCAGCGCTTCACTGTAATTTTCTGGACGATCATTTGCTTTCTTTTGTATAATTATATATGTATGTCGTGCAATATATTATATTTCTCGGAATGGCATGTGCGGGTTCACATGCCTACGGGCAACAGGGAAGAATTTCTCTTTTGTGAACCCTGACCCACATGCCATTCTTGTCTTATCTTGTTCTATATCTTTTATCTATTACTCTGTATGCATATCTTGTATTCGTTTTTTTATGGTCGAATAAATAATAATAATAATAATAATAATTGTTAAATATTGCGCCCAGAATATAGGATAAAAGGTAAACAAACAAAAAACTACTTCTTGATTGCAGTGCTCCCTTGGACATTTTCTTAGGTAACCGGCATAAAAATTGCGTGGGGGGGGGGGGGGGGGGCTACGAATGCACCTAAAAGGGGGGATATATAATGCTTGGTCTCTTTGCTCACTACCTTTACTGTCATAATTATATAATATTTATTATACTAGTTCATTATTCCAATTGCTTTATTTCTTGATCTAAGGAAGGCTTTTGATACGTTAGATTATGATATTTCAATAAAGAAAAATTATATGATTATAATATACGTGCATCTTATGGCAATTATTCCATGATTATTTTAAAAATCGATTTCGGTTTGTATCTATAAATAATTAGAGATCTTCCTTAAAGCCTATTACAGAGTGTACCAGGGTTCCATTCTCCCATTCTTTCCATTTCTTCTCCACAGTCCTTTTCAGAACTAACCACATGGTGAACCGTAAGCCTTAATTCTCAACGTTATCAGTAGTATACCACCGTGCAAACCTCTACCTTCAAAGATCATCTGAATAACCGACTAGTTTTAAAATACAAATGAGACACAATTTATGATATTTACAAAGAAGAAGATTGATATAAATGATCTCATAATCAAATTCAATAATAATATTATCCAGGTTTCTTTTTTCATCTTTAAAATTCGTAGGTGTACATATCGATGACGGATTATCATGGCATGAACACAACCGTGTCGTTTATAACTGTGCAGCAGAATGTGTGGGCATTCTTTATCGATTTAACATTTTCCACTATTATATAATATTATATAATATATTTTGATTATGTTATATCATTGTCTGATAGTATCACACACCAATTATTGTAATATTGTGTGGTCTCATTCCTCCGACTGTTGCATTAACAGACTGCTGTTACTTCAGGAAAAGGCTATTAGAATACTAGTACTTTCCAAAGCCCTCACCCTGCCACTTTTTCATAAAGTACGTTTACTGAATGTGTACGATTTTAATAAATTTTACATTGCAATCTTTATGTTTTTGTGTTATAAAGGCCTTACCTCAGATAGCAACGTCTAAGTTTTCCTTTGATTTAACAAATCTCATCAATATAATACTCGAAATTCTCGAAAATCATTAATTCATTTACCTCAAGTCCGAACTTTGATTTTCTATAATTCAATATGTTTTCAAGGTCCTTCCTTTATGGAACAATCTTCCATACTTACTGAAAAATAGCCGCTCGCTAAAATAAACTTTCAAATGCCTATATAAATGACGTCTCATATAAAGTTGTATTCTGAAAACATTACTTGCTATACTCTTACGTTTGTCTCTCCGTTTTGTTTGTCTGCTTGTTTTGTTATAGTATGTATTTATGTAGGGGTCAACTTTTTTAAAGACTTTTTTGTTCTTTTTTGTGGACCCCTCATTCCCATAATTTATTTTTCTTTGATTTGTATCTGTTTTATATAATATTACCTTACTGTTTAATGATGTTTTTTATGGAGAGTGAAAATAAAGTTGAATTGAAGCTGAGTTGAATGATGATGATGATGATGAGGAGGAGGGTGAGGGGGAGGAGGAGGAAAAAAATGACGATAGTGATTGTGGGAATCAGTGGCGGATCAAGGGGGGCGCTTCTGGCCCGTGCCCCCCCCCCCCCCCTTTGGAAGAAAAGTATGCATTTTGACCATAAAAGATCCACCCTATTGTCGATTGTGCCCCCTTTTAGATTGAAAGCCTTCTTTTTTGTTGTTGTTGCTTGTCAGAAAATTATGAAGGGGAACTGGACCTCCATAACCCCCCTACTGAGCAAATTTTGGAGGTCTGCCTATTTTTTTTTTGTGTCGACAAAAAAAACGTAAAATTGCATATCAGGGTAGAATCCAAACCCGCGGAATAGATGAGAGAAGAGAGAGAGAGAGTGTGGGGGGCAGAGAGAGAGAGAGAGAGAGTGTGTGTGGGGGCAGAGAGAGAGAGAGAGTGTGGGGGCAGAGAGAGAGAGAGAGAGAACAAGAGCGACTCTCTTGCCAATAAACAGTTTCGTTGAAGAAATGGGGAAGGTGGCGATTTTCTTTTTGCTCTTCCTCCAGTCTGCTTCCCCCTATTCCCCTTTTTTCTTGGGGGTGCTGATGAGAATGTGGGGGGGGGGGGGGGGTGGGCAACGGTCCCTGACACACCTTCCCGCTCGCCCTATAGCCTTTGATACACCGTTTTGAATTGTCACTGAAGTCGAATCCCTAATGGTTTTCATATCTATTTTATGTGTGTTTACCCTCAATTGTATTCTATCTGATTTCACGTGGAAATGATGAATTTGCATTTGAATACAAATTCATTATCGGTCTACCGCGTGGGAACCATAAACTCAAATATGCTATTCCCCTTGCCTCTTTTCTATATGACCTTTGGTATAATGAGAGTTGTTGCGGTGGCATTTCTGTAGCTGTTTTCAGAAGTGAAATTTTAGTTGTAGTGTTGAGACTTGTTATCGTTTACAAGCAGGCCTATCGATCTGTCAATAAATGATTGGTCACAATTTATTCAAAGAACAATACGTAAAACGATTGGATTGATTAAAATATTAGAGTCTGACATTACTTTGTGGTTTGAGCGGGCCAGTTGATTAACCATCCCCTCGCCCCCCCCCCCCCAAGAAAAACTAAATATATAAAACTGCTTGTGAAAACGCGACAAATATTTTACACAAAATTGTATAATTCTAGAGTCAGTCAAATCCATGATAATACATTTTTAACTACCCTTTTGAAAATGGCCTAAAATTTCGAAGTCATGGCTTGAAGTGTGAGTTGGCTGGTAGCTCCGAAATTCCATGGTCGAATAACATTAAATTCTGTTACTGTCCGCTCCTGCATTCGACTTTGGCTCGGAGTCGTAACAGTCTAACAGAGATAGATGTCGTCTGGATGTTGAGTTCCATATAAAATGTACTTGAAATCTAAAATAATGTTTGATCTATGACGAATTATCAATCACATGTGTTCAGATAATTGGTTTTTATAATCCAATAAACACAAACGCCCCATGGCCTTTATTCTATTAAAATATGATATAATGTTATGTGGGTAATTTTCGGTATCGCGTTTACGAAACTCTGAAAACAAGTAATTTTGTTGCTGAGGAAATTGTCCCTTTTTACACAGTAAACGAGAATCTCTTGGGTCTGAATATTTCCCTATTTTAAATTAGTCAGAAATATTGGTATACACAGGTTTCGCACTTCAGTTATTTACCCAAAGATAATAAAATAATATGGGCTATACATTTTAATATTTATAAGTATTATTATTGGAAGGGCGAGGCCATGTCTTTTAACCTGGAGTTTTTTTATTTGGGATCTACCTGTTCCATTTTTTTTATCAGAAAAGTACCTTTGTTGTCTAAAAACGACTGACACTATTAACTGGTACCAAGCGATACGTTCCCTGTACATAACCTTGAATGACAAAGTCCGATACAATGAAACTTTTTTTACCTCTTTTGTAACAGACGAAATGCAAGCAATCCTTTCACGGTAATACCACAGTCACACCGCCAAACCGATCACAAACCCCGACTCCAAACCGACCGATTCTTAGCCATTGGTGGCAATGTAATTTTTTGTTCGGTCTGTTGTCAGTCTGGCGTCGGTCTTGTTGGTGTGACTGTGGTATCACTCGGCCATGGCACACATCTTTCTATTGGTCCTATTATTTTTCTTTCTGGTGGACATATTTGTATATTATCTGAGGCGTATCATCATTTTGAATGAAAATAATGGCCCTTTAAGATGCACTGCCTGTGGTTAATGCGTATGGATACCATTAAGCTTGTGAATTGCAGCATATATTATTTCGAATGCAAGAATCAGACTAATAATTTATACGGATAAGACATTTTCACCTGATACAATACACCACTATGCGATGGAGGTAAGTTAACATTTTTGCATTTAGTTTTTAGTTTTGTCTCGAGTCATAACTTTGCAACACTATATACCTGGTGTTAATTATGTATTTCATAAAACATTTTTTCCTCTGCACCACACACCGATTATTATTTTGGCCTTATGTTAGTAATTAGGCCAGTGTGTTGGAGTGTCATTAAAGGGCGGGCAATGTACTAATATCTCTCACCGGTATTCATAAAACCGTAATAGTCCAGGTTTAAATGGGCAGATTTAGTCCATTGATTTCTGGAACGGCAACTGTCATTATCTCCCTCACTTAGAAATCTCCATATATTTGCTACCAGACGACTAAATGGAATCATATAAGCATGGAATCAGTTTCTTATATTCATTTCATGATTGCAATCATTTCGTTTCTTCACATTGCTGCAAAATTGCAAAATTCAACTAGTTTGACTACAGAAGTAAGGAGCTTGACATTTGGCGTTCAATAAATCATTGGACTTAACCCAGGTTTAACTTATGACCAGTCCTTGCATCTTTATGAATACGAGGCTTTAATTTTTATACGACGTGCCTGTATTGTTCATCTTCCCATCTTCTTCTCTTTTCTACTCTTTTTTATCCTTTTCTTCTGGTTCTTCTTCTTTATTTCAAAATTTTAAAAGAAACCCTGACAACATAGTCTAATACTTCTTGAAGGTTTCTAATTCTAAAGTAAGGAGTTATATCTTGTCAAGTTGTCAAGAAAAATCTGTCTGTTAATTGATTAATCAATGAATGCATATGTGTTTTTCTTTATTAAATTTTTTTCTTCCCTATTTCATATTTTGATCTTCATACTCAAAAAGAATGTTTTCGAAGTCCTTCTGCAGCCCTAAGCTACATTTTCTATATCTATTTTTTTTTTCTGTGCGTTAACGTGGTGTGACTTCACCTAAAGATTGTCCTCTGCTTTCCCCCCACCTATATATCACAGACAAAAGAAGCCGCCTACGTGGTTGTGTGTGTCTACTCCGTGGTCACCTTTTTCATTCTCTTCTGCCGCCTTTATGAAACCCATTATGACGTATCCCAAGCATACCCCTACTCGAAACGTTTCACCATTAACGGTGTGCTCAAGGTAGTCAATAATCTATCATCTGAAGACAATATTCACCACGAGAACAAGATCAAGGTTGAAGCGGATGAAGATGATCGTATGATACCATCAGTGGATGAGGATGATGCTGTTATACCACAAGAAGATGAAGAAGGGGTGATACAAGACGGAGGACATGTAGATGGTGGCGAAGCACCAAGAGAAGGGGGTAAAAAAGGTATACCAGACGGAGGTGGTGTAGGTGCTGGCGGGATACCAAAAAAAGGGGGTGAAGATGATGTTGTACCACATGAAGAGGGTGTAGGTGAAGGGGCTAAAGGGGTAGCGGTGAGAGCACAGGTGGGACACGAGCTACCTCCTTCTTCTTCAGCAAAGGTTCCAGGAACTGGATACTTTATACTGGATACAAATCAGGTAGGTATTTCTTTTTGATGAAAAAAAAAATCGGTGAAAAGTGTGCATTAATGCTTTCCCTCCTAATCTCTGACATTCTAAGGTACAATTTAACGATTTAATGGAAATATATGAATAATTGTTCATAATAATTTATCTTATTGGCTGCTTGGAAATTCATTTTGGACTACTAGAAGTGCGTAAAAGAGAAGTTTGCCCTTTTCGTAACTATTTGTTTTCTTTCGTACGCGTATATACGGGGGTGAGGAATAATTCCGAATTGCCTAACTGTTTCATCTCATGAGAAAAACACTTCACATGATGTTTGTTTTTATTGCTTATTTTGATTTCCCTCCAAAATATTTTGGATGTACATTTCGTCACATCAAAAGTTCACGTGGAAACAGTGACATGTTATGGCGTTAAATCGAATTGCTTTTACTTTCTGTGTTGATGATTGATACAGCCATTCACCAAGCGATGTGGTCGATGTGCATTGGTGTCGAGTGGTGGTCATCTCTATCGAACGGGAGCCGGTGCCGAAATCGACAGCGCTGACTGCGTCCTCCGTATGAACACCGCACCGGTCACCGGCTGGTCGGGCGACGTCGGACTCCGTACCGACATCCGTATCATCGGTCACCTCAACCTACCACGGGGCCTCGTGAAGAGGAGGTCGTTGAGGAATGAGATCTTGTCGAACTCGACGACGAGGACGAGATACATCGTGGTGCCGTGGCTCAGACATGATAAGACGGGCATGAGAACGAAGATTGTCAAGCTTGCCAGGCAATTCAAGCACAGATACCCCGGGGTTGATTTTGTCTTCCTGACAAGCAAGAAGAATTCCGAGTCGGAGGCCGTATACAAGAAAGAAACAGGGTATTCAAGGTAATGACATTATTATTATTATTATTATTTATAGTAGACGTAGTAGTAGACGTAGTAGTAGACGTAGTAGTAGACGTAGTAGTAGTAGTAGTAGTAGTAGTAGTAGTAGTAGTAGTAGTAGTAGTAGTAGACTCTAAAAACTCAAATGTTAAATCTACATTTAAAGACCTCAGCCTGACCGAATTTTGAAATATACTCTTTATTCATCCACGGGGAGCTATATATTTTCTGAACAAATTGAAACCAACTTCATGAGATTCCGTTTCCTGTGGAATGAGTAACAGCGTCCCGAATGGTGAGCCCCGGTGGTTTGGGCCCCGTCTCTGAGGAACGCTACTTTGCGGGGGGGGGGGGGGGGGGGGTGAAAATTTGATGACGACATATCGTGTAGACGCACTCGGAGCTGTATACATGACATGTCGTCACACGTCTAGCGACCCCCTGCAGTGTTACGCCATAGGGAGGGGGCGGACCAAAAAAATTATCTTTTTTATTTTTTATGGATAAACGGAGACGAAAATTTATGAATAACCAGGGTAATTATATTCTTTGTTTACTAAGCTTTACGTCAATATATGGTTGTTTTGGGTCAGGCTGAGAGGTCTTTAAAAGGTTGGAGGAGTGACAACATTTTTAAAATGGTAAATTAACACTTTTAACATGCTGGATCTAATAGTTTAAAGGTTGGATGCAGCATGTTAAAAGTGTTCATTTACCATTTTGAAAATGTTGTCACTCCTCCAACCTTTTAAATGTAGATTTAACATTTGAGTTTTTAGAGTGTAGTAGTAGTAGTAGTAGTAGTAGTAGTAGTAGTAGTAGTAGTAGTAGTAGTAGTAGCATATTAATGACAGAAATCTTCATAATGCTATACAGTCGAAGAATAATAATATAGGTTTTCTCGGCCAACTTCGTAAGCTTTTCATTCGTTTTGATACATGGCTCATTCAAATTCGCGAAATACCGATGTAGGCTTGAGAATGTCATTCAAAATGGCACTTCGTTCATTTGAATTACTTCTTTGGTCAATGGAATTTGCACTTATATCATTCAATTTAACAACCGGTTACAAATGCGCAGTTTGCATTCAAATTCGTCAACGCTGGCAAAGCGGACGTCCGGATCATTCAATTTCACACCTGGTCATTCAACATAACAAAGTTTTCATTCAAATTCGCCTATCATTACAAACATAATATTATGGTATATGGACATTTTTCTCATCTAACAAAAGTGAGCTTTATTCTTTATCAATATCCGGTGATGTGTTTAAGAAATAACTCCTTGCATACCACCTAAGGGTCATGGATATCAACAGGCGGGGGGACAGGGGGGCATGCCCCCACCCCACGATTAGGATGGTGATTGTGATTATGACTGTGGTATAAAGACTACATAATAATGTACACAAATATAAATGGCCCAAAAGACTGCCGAATAAATTTTCAAAAGAAAAAATGAACAAATAAACAAACATGAAAATAAAACGATGTCCCAGCATGTCCCACACCACACACTTTGCTAATTCTACATGTCAATGATGTGACTAGGTATAAAAAAAGCAAGAGCAAGTGAAATGTTTGTTGCTCTCTATACCGTATCATTTAAAATGAATATAGCACGGAACGAAGCTAGCGGATTTATGAAGATTGGGTGAGATTAACATGATTAACGTGTGTTATTTTGTCTGCAAAGCGTGTGAAGTTGTATGCAAAGAAATGAATTTGAATTCACGGAAGGCGTTATTTCGTAATCGCGAATCGTCTTGCTTTAATTTGAATGAAAATTCTCCAAAGACGAAACACGTTTTAATTCGAATGCAAACAAAATGTTTTTGAATGACAGTTTTATGAAATCGAATGCTACAAAACAAATTTGAATGATAAAACACAGCTACGGTGGCAGAATCGGTGAATTTGAATGCACATAAAATGAATTCGTGTGGCCAGCTTATGAATTTGAACGAGAAATCCTATAGTTTATGTAATAGTAGTAGTAGTATTATGTCGGAAATATTTTTCCTGAAAAAAAAATCATCAACTCAATTATCTAAAAATAAATTGGAGAATTTTTTTTGAAAGGGAATAAAATTAAGAGCTTTTCTTGGTGCAGAAATAAAATCACATATACACAACAAGATTTAAATTCTAGATATAATGTCAAGAAGAAAGCTCCGATAAGAATCATGGAAATGAGTTCAAATGCCCAACATTTCTTTTTGATCGTCTTCAGTAACTAATGTAAGATTGAGAAGAATAGTTTGTATATATGTAGATGAATGGCTTTCAATTAAACTATGGAAATATTCAGCATCCTTCTTTTATTTATAGTTCATACAGATTAACTGATACCAATTCATCCAACTATACAGTTTTTCTCAGTCTTCCATTAGTTCCCCAGTGAAGATGATCAAGGTCGAAAATTGGAATTGATCATCACAATGACTCTTATCAGAGTTTTCATTTTGACATTATAATCTGAATGTCATCTGCGGTAAATATGGATAATAGAAATCTAACTCTATATTTAGTTGAAACTAACAACCAACAAGAACAAAGAATTAGATTGCAAGAATATCATATAGGTTGTTGAATATGACATGTCCAGTAATGGAATAGACAAAAATTACATTGTCATAACAAAGTATAGGTGAATTATTCGATTTGATGAATTCTACAGATAATTTGAAGAAACTTTTCTCCCTTTTGACTTGTACCCCGTTCAAACCGAGCAGTTAGACCGTTTCTGAAACCCTAAACAGGGATATTTTTTCATTCTTGATTTTGATACCCTAAACACGGAGAGAAATAATTAACGGCTTGTTTTTACACCCTTAACAGGGCGAGCATATACGACCGAAATTCTCAAATTCTGAATAAATTTTACCCTTTCCGCGGATTGGCCGTGTTAAATTTCATACCCTTTTCCCTGCATTTGGTCAGAAGTGTGATTTTGATAACGAGATATGAAAGCAACTTAGATAAGTTCAAAATCTCCCTTAAAAGATGTCTGTTTAATATTTAGAGTGTCCAACATTCTAAGTTATTTCGTTCTTACTTTATAAAGCGCATAGGGACATGCATAGGGACTATGTGTAATGCGCTATAAAACAACCAAGTATTATTATTATTTTTTTTTTATTATATATTTTTCGATTTTGACACCCTAAACGCGGATCCGCGCCCGACCCTGAAAAACTACCCTTTTTTCTCGTTTTCAGGTTCGCGGATGCTGTATGATTTCAATGGAAGATACCCCCCCCCCCCCTCCCCCCCCCCCCCCCCCCCCCCCCCGGGATTAAGATACGTGAATTATTTGAGTCATTCTGCTTTTAAGACGTGATGTGAAAATGCGTTGCATTACCCCCTCCCACAACCTGATCGAGTCTGAAAGGACTTCCAGAAATCATCCTTAGGACCCCCCCCCCCCCCCCTCTTAATTATAGAATCCAGGATCCGCCCCAGTATATCAAGAGTAATTTCTTAGAATAAACATGCATGCTTATACTCGTTTGGGTTCTTGATATGTTGATATGTATTAATCTATAGAATTATATTATGGAATTATGGGAAGAAGGTCTGTTGGACGGTGGGGGGGGGGGGGGGGTTGTGTGTTCGGACACCTAACATATAAATAGCTGTCACATTTTCCGTTGAATTTCAAAAATAATAAATTTATATGTCAAATATAACAACATCTATAATGTTGTCCAACATATACGTGCTAAAATATTCTTTAAATATTGCATGCAAACTTGTTCACATGACTGTTTTAAATCATCTGTCCGGATAAATGCATTACCTGTCCGGACTCATGACGTGTGGGTATACCTCATTTACTCTTTTTTGTTGTTGAATATCTTTATCTTTTTTTCCAGAACCGCAATGCGTACGAGTTTCAGCACAGGCTTTGTGTCTATGTTGTTTGCCCTGGATATATGTGATGAGGTGCTGGTGTACGGCATATCAAGTGATAACTTTTGCAAGTATGTTACTTTTGACCATTTATTCTTACAGTATGTCTTTTCGAAGAAAAAAATTGTTTACTCGAGACCAGTAGACACAGGTAATTTTGTTTCACGGCCAGATTTGCATGATTCTGTTGTAGATTTGTTGGTTTACCAGATAAATAAGAGTGAAATACGCGTTGTAGAGGTGTTGTGGATCAGTGGATAAGTCCCCGGACTGTGAACCACGAGGTCCAGGGTTCGTATCCCACCGCACCACTAGCGTCCTTTGGCAAGACGTTAATCTACATTTGCCACTCTCCACCCAGGTGTTAAATGGGTACCCGGTAGGATGCGAAAGTTAATGTCGTTTGTTTAGCAATTTGAGCGCCACTGTGCTGCTCTTGCTGCAATACTCCCCAGGGAGCTAGCGGATAAAGTGCACACATTGTGTGCGGGCATGTCAGAATCCGATGACCGGGGTAATAATAGTATCGTAATATGTAAAGCGCTTTGATATTAGTTTACTTCTGAAAAGCGCTATATAAATAGACGTTATTATTATTATTTTCATCGAGCAGTTATAAGACAGACATCCTGCAAATTTACACTGGGCCGAATATAAAAGAAAATGCAATTACTTCCTCTTTTCTGGGCTTCGCGGGGTATACATACATGTATAGTGTTCCCATTGATTTTTAGTTACTCAGCCTACAAGACAGTCTGAACTTTGTCTCATTTCTGTTACTGTATGTTTGCCTTTTTCCCCTTTCTTTTTCTCATCTCCCTCTCTCTCCCACTTTCTCTCTCTCTTTCTCTCTTTGTCTTTCTCTCCCTCTTTCTCTCTCTCTCTCTCACCATTATTTTCTCCTCGTATGCAGAAATCATCCAAAGTCCAAAGTGCCCTATCATTACTACGAGCCCGGAAGAAAGAGCGAGTGTTCCTACACCAACATGATGGAGATGAATCCTCAGAAAGGGCACAAGTTCTTGACAGAGCACGCCATGTTCGCCAGATGGTCCTCCTTTCGCAACATCACGTTCCACTATCCTTCCTGGGAGGCTTCGAAAGAATCAAAACGCGTGGGTTCCCACTTCTTGAAAAAATACAAAGATACTTTGAAAAGCAAAAAGGAAGGGGGTGAGAAACACGTTCGCGTCATCCACAAGATTATTCCGAGGACGATGTAACAGCGAGTTCAGTCATATACCTATCATGTGACCGAAATAGGACCGAAACACTCAGGGATCATTCTGCCTCATCATTTTATGGTTTTATCAACCCACAAACCCACGCGTACTTTTACTTGCATTTTCTTTTATTGTCATATTGTTTTGTTACTCAAAGATTAAAGACGAAGATTTCCCTTTACACTGTTTTATTTTACATAATAAACAGCTTATGGATGATATCAGGCAATTAAAAAAAAGGGAATATGTATAAATGATTCTGTTGTCACTATTACTGTTGTATATAAGTTGAAATAAATATATTTGTTCATTGTTTCAATTTCCTTTAGCTTGATAAAACTTGGTATATGTTGATTCATTTATCATTGCTGATTTAAACTTGAATATTTGGATATATTGATTAAATCTATTTCTTGTTTGTTCATTTGATACTTTGTTATCAACTGATTGACTGATATAATATTTTATAGATGGATTGCTTGATTGATTCATTGATTGTTAGGTGATTTTGAGAGGTTATACGTAATTGGTTGACTTAGATACAGATAGATAATATTAATTGAATGATTCCTTGAATGAAGAATGACAAATTGATTGGACATTAGTAGATAAATATTGATTGAATGAGTATTGATTTCATCGATTGATTGATCCATTGAGTTAGTGAGTGAGTGAGTGAGTGATCAAATATTAATAGAGTCAGTTCATTTATCGATGTTTTAATGGCTGATACTATAACAGATATAATGAGTTATTGATCATTATTTTAGTGATCCAGTGATTGATTGACTTGATTGCTTGGTTGATTGATACGCTGGTTGATTGGTGGAACTGCTAACTGATTAATTTATAATGTATTTATCGATGGGTTCGGTGGCGAAGCTAAGGGGGTACATGGGGGATATCAACATCGAAGGACGAAACAAGAAAAAATAAAGAAGAAGAAGACATTGAAAGAGAGGAAGGCACTGCAAGAGGATAATTATTTTGTTGTTGTTTTTTTCATTTGATTTTTCTCCACGTTTTAGTTTACATAATGTAACAATGAAAAACAAAATTCAGTTTCAGTTCAGTTTCAGCTTTATTTTCATTTCCAACAGAACAGTGAATTTTACAAGAAATCAAGTATACAATTCAATATTCAATAATAATATTTTACATTTTACATGGTTTAAAGTTATAGAATAGAAAGTATACATAAACATCCAGTATAACAGTTCTTTTTTATTTTTTAAGTTAAACCTGTGGAAATGGAGGGATCCACTGAATAGCAGAGCTTGTAGAATGTGGACCCCTCGAAATAATGACAAAGTAAAACACAGTTTTTGTAACATG
Source organism: Heliocidaris erythrogramma (assembly GCA_025617745.1). NCBI lineage: Eukaryota > Metazoa > Echinodermata > Echinoidea > Camarodonta > Echinometridae > Heliocidaris > Heliocidaris erythrogramma. The sequence continues at coordinate 18,811,843 of CM046859.1, forward strand.
TGAATATATTGACCAGAAAAAATATAAATATACGTAGATTACCACAAAGTGGCAGAATAACACTTATATAGGTCAAAAGAGACAATGAAGATTGACAGATAAGACATAAACGCACACAAATATAAGACAACGGAAAATAAAGCAAGGGAAGAGAGAAATACAAGGACAGAAAATGTTGCTTCATATGTGAAGAGTAAAGAAAAAGAGAGGAGAGGTGGGGAGAGAGAGGGAGAGAGAGAGAGAGAGCACACAATGTGGATACAACAGGGGTAGTGACCATAATTATATAGTAAGATACATATAGATCGTAAAGAAAGACGTGGCGGGAAGGATAAATGCATTTAAAAAGGCAAGACACGATTTAACAATGCAATGCACTGATATTAATTTGTATTGTAAGGAAGTATGAGAAACAATTTCCATTTCCTCTTCAATGAATTTAGTGAGGGGCAAGTTAAATGTCATTATGAAGAGAGTCCCAAAGTTTTGGGACTGTAAAATAAACGCGTTTTGAGCTATAGAAGGGTTCTCAGCAGAGTCGTATAGATGAAAATCATTACAACGCCGGGTTGGGTACTTATGAGAGGATTTATTTTGGGTAAACATTAAAACGGAAGGAAGCATGTCGTTATTATAAGAATGCATAAACTGGCCCAACGGAAAGAGATAAAGATCTTTCAATATTTTATTTTCAAAGAAAAGAGGATCCGTATGGGAGCGAATATGAGAAAGGCAAATGATACGAAGAGCTTTCTTTTGTAATTATAAGATTCTTTTTAACAAAGTTTGGTGTTTATTGCCTCACACAAGGAGTCCATAATGTAGATATGGTAAGACCAGAGAGGAATAAAGCATAAGTAAGGAAGATGAAGGGAGATGTGTTTTTAATCTATTCATGACACCAATAGTACGAGAAATAGCTTTACAGATGTTGTCAATATGATACTTCCAGGAGAGCTCCTTGTCGACTGTTACACCCCAAAATTTAGTGTAAGATACACTCTCCAACGGGAAGTCATCGAATTCAATACTGATTGGCAGTGAGTCTATATAGTATTACTGAACAACATATAAATATTATTTAGTATTTTGGAGATTAAGTGAAAGTTTGTTTGCTCTTATACATTGTAGAATCTTAGATAGTTCAGAATTAACCCTTTTGCGCAATAGCGTATGGATTGTTGTGGGAAAATAACAGATTCGTGTCGTCAGCAAAAAGTATAAACGATAAAATATGAGATGATCTGCAGAAATCATTTATATATATAATAAAAGTGGACCTAGGAGGCTTCCCTGTGGAACACCACAGCTAACATTACACAAATTCGATGAACAATCGTTTAAAGAGACATGTTGCTTTCTGTTAGACAGTTCCTGAACCACTCCAAAGCCTTTCCACGTACACCGCAATGGGAAAGTTAAAAGTAATATATCGTGGTTTATTGTGTCAAAGGCTTTGGAGAAGTCCAGGAAAATACCAACCATATGAGAAGATGCATGAGCTACTTTCTCCACAAAAGATAATAAAGCATGAATGGTACTATGCTTTTCCCTAAAACCAAATTGAAAGTTAAAGAAAACATTATGATCTTTTAGGAAGGCAACTGTTCTAATATATACAAACTGTGCGTCCCAGAAAAAAACGAAACCCTAAAACAATAGGTTATTGCGACCAAACTATGTGCTGTATGACCGCATATATATTTGTTTTCCATAATGTAGACGTGTTCTGCTTTCAAATTGTACCTTGGTAGCATTCCTACGTACATGCTTTATCAAGCTGCACTATTTTAAAAATGTCATGTAAAAATCCACTTGTGCCAGATTTGGGTGAAATCGTGAAAACATTAGGATCACATGGAAGCATGACCCGAAGGAAACATAAAATTTAAAACCCAATTAGAAGATTGCTCTAATGTGCTTCTTCTAACAATGAGGGTAAGGATACATCCCTTGTCATAAATATTATTAATGGTGTGGGGGATCAAGAAAGGCCTTATTTTGTGCTGAAATGATACCTGTAATTATTATGGACATTAGTTTTTGCATTATTAAGAATTAAAATTCTATAAAGAACAAATCAGAGAGCAAAGTGATATTTTCATTAAAAAATAAAGTAAGGGCACCTTATATTGTCATCAAACGGTAAAGTATGGTATAAGGGGCACATAAGTAAGAGGGGCACTTATCAGAAGTAAAGATTAGGCACTTATCAGAAGTAAAGATGGGACACATATCAGAAGTAAAGAAGGGACAATTATTATGAGAAGGGGAAAATGGGCACTTATTAGAAGGGAAAAGGGGTACCTATCAGACGTAAAAATGCACTTATCGAAGGAGAAATGGGCATAAATTATATTAGAGAGAAAATGGGGCAGTATTTAGATACGAAAAGGAGCACTTATCAGAAGGAGAAAAGGATACTATTAGAGAGATAAGGTGGCAATTATTAGATTTGAAAAAGGGGCACTTTCCAGAAGGCGAAAAAAGCAGTTATTAGAGAGATAACGTAGCAATTATCTTATCTAAAAGGGAGCACCTTTCAGAAGGAGAAAAAGGGGAAGTGTACTTTTTAGAAAGGAAAAAGGGCACATTTAGTCGTAAAAATAAGAGCACTAATCAGAGAGAAAGGGGGCATTTTTCAGAAATAAAAGAGCGCCGCCCCTAGTTGTAGTAAATGTATTCGTGTGTGTGTGTTTGTGGGGGGGGGGGCTATTAAAAACGTGTTTTGTCGAGGTAGGTCCCCATTTGGCAAAGAAAAGGAGCTGGAGAGTAGAATTGGTGAGAAGAAGATGAGAAAGAAAACATGGAAATCAGCGTATGAAAATAAAGCAAAATATAAAGAGACTGATTGTAGAAAGATAGAGAGAGGGGGAGGGGAGATGAAAGAAGCAGCATTTTGTGATGAGAGAACAAGAGAAGAGTATTTTACAGTGCTTTAAGATGGACAGGGATATTAATTTGTATGATATTGGTTCAGCAAAAGAGATTTCAGTTTCAGGGCCCTGTAAAGACGAAAGTTGTGTGAGCTAAGAGCGTTCTCGTGCGGGGAAGATGGGAAACGTTTTATAAAGACATACGTACATGTATAGTTTGATTGTCTTGTTGGGTAGCTGTAGAATCTATATACGATCAAGTCTCCCTCCCATATCCTTCCCTAAGTTATGTTCTTGTTCTCTTACATTTAATCGTCTATCAAATATTTACTGTGCCCCCCCCCCCCCCCCCCTCCATTGGATGGATTGACTGATAGAAATGGTTTTGGTTGTTTCATCATCACGTTTCTTTTCCTGTTCATGTTATAATAGGCCATGAAGTGGGGCTGTTTAGGCAAATCACATCTAATTAAATGAATGGTATATACATATAAAATTATAGATAACTATACATGTATATTAATAAACCAAATGTACTTGGCATAGTGCCTCTATAGGCCTATAGAAATCCCGATATCGAAAAAAGGGCGGCACCATGGGATTTTAAAAGTGTCGTTGAAAATCAAGCTCTCTATATAAGTATGTGTACCTTATACACGGGCAGGGGGAGCTCGAGGCAGGTCCAGCGCGAGAACGATCTTTTTGACTATAGAGGTGGGGGTAGGGGTTGGGGCTCAGGCCCTTATTCGAATTTTTAAGTTAATAATTTCAAGGGCAATCTCCTATTTTTGCACAAATCTTAAGATTTGCCTTTATAAGATGAATCAATAATTTATAGAGAATATTGTGCATATTTAAATTTTGTCTATGTTGAACTATTTCGTGGACTGAAAAAAGAAGCGGCAATATTCATATTAAAAAGCCGTTTGTCAAACAAGCCTCGGATACCTGTTTTAGGGAATGTGGACTTTAATAGAAATGTCATAAATATCTAATGATTAATAAAATACATTGTAGCTCGATCTTTGCGGCATAATTTACATTTCGCCCTCACCCATGTCATGAATCTATAATATTGCTGAGAACGATGAGTGCAACTCCTCACCCCCCGCTTCCCCAACCGTATGAATATGTAATTTTTATGTGTGTTTCAACCATGACAACACTATTATGCTCTTAAATTTCATCGCGAGTGATTAATATTTGATACTAAAAAGGCAAAAGTTTACGGGTGATGAACTTTACATTATACGGCTTGTTTTATATTCCATTTCCCTACTATACTGTATCAGCCCATTCTCTTTTACTATAGAACCGCTGAGGTAGGTTGGGGTAAGTGAGCTTCGTTTCTACATTTACAATTCATTACCCGGTCAATCATGCTTGCAATGTCGTCCGCTACCCATTCAAACCCCATTTGCATTGACATAACATGATACTTCACTAAACATACCGATAGGGTTGTGTGATTAAAAATTATGAAAATTATAGTTAAATAATTCATCTGAGTTGTGGTACAAATTAAATAAGATTCTTTAATTGGGGAACCTATATTTAACAAGCTGTGCTTTTCCTTATAGGTTCTCCCATATGACACTGCCTTTTTCTATTGACTAATGTAATTTCCACTCTTGATTAATACATTGAAATTGTTATTGATTATGATATCTGTATTCGATATTTGAACTATGTATACTTTCAATTGTATTGTTCATGGCAGATTTGATTTCTGCAGTATTATGCAAATAACTTCCTTCCTTCCTTCATTCATTCAAGAATCTTTGCTACCACTGGTTCCTGCACATGCACAGCGCTGCATGCGATATGCCGCGCCGCGCCGGTACAGTGCAGTGCTACGTCGTTATCATGTACAGCGCAGCAATATACCGTAGGCCTATGCAATAATGTTTTGTGGTTTCACTCGATCGCAGCTAGCTAGTTAGAGGCACGACGCCTGCATGCACATGATAATTGTATTCAGGTCAAAAGTTTTGGGTTTGGTGTGACAGGCTTTTGTGTTTGCCAGACCAGGCTAGCTAGCTAGGACTGAATCACGGATACTACGTGGGTGTGTTTCTTACAAACTCAACCAGAAATGTATGCAGCAGTACGTACGGTACGTCTACGGTATAAAATTGCAAACGAACGAATCAACACGCCGTGCCGCCAAATGACGGTGTGTGATTGATAAGGATCACCAGATCCGGGCCAGAAATTCAACGCTTCTCATTATCTGCAATGCATTCTAACTTTAAACAAATATCGGTATCATCTTTGAAAGTCAAACTCTAACTAAGGCAGCTGCAATAAATATTTCTGATGCATAATATCACATAGGTAATTGATTCTATTCTTTTGTCAGGATTTCCGTGAAATGGTGGAGCATTCAAACGACAACAAAAGTCATCCGATGCAGAGAGTGTTGTTCCGTTTGCATTTTCAGCTCATTCAATCAGCTCAGCAGAACTAATTTAGATCTACCATGACTGATGTCAAAAGCTTCAGGCACAGAATCGTCCAAAGAATCCTGAAGGTAAGCTCGAGATGATAGATTCATTATATCTCTCCACAGAAATTTTACTGTACGGTAACAAATATTAATATTTGGCTAGTTCTTGAGGAGCCCGGCATAAGCTAAGGCTAAGTTACATGTAGGCCCCAGACCGAAAATTCTGTCTCTGATTTGGATAGGGTCGGCTCTTCACTTAGCTAACGAACGAGAGACAGAATTTTCGGTCTAAGTTACATGTAGATCTTAGGACCTAACGTTAGAGACTAGACCCTCAAGTATAGTATAATTAACTAGGCCTAAGTCTAAGTCCAAGAACTTAACTGTTACTAACAGAATTAGGCCTAGGCCTAGACCTCTATCTTTGTTACCGTTTCTAAATTCTAGTCAAGATGTGGAGTTTGGGCATTGTGTGGCTAAATATATTTATTCAAACATAATTCTACGGTGATGAATTTGAATACGATACAGAGCCAAATGAACTAGATCTAGGCCTAGGCCTACTAGGGCCTAATAATACTAGGCCTAGGCCTAGTAGGCCTAGGCTAGGCCTAGCCTACTAGACTCTATAACTATAATATTAGCCTAGGCCTAGGCCTACAATAATACGGTACCGGTAATAACTGTTAATAGTCATTTTCTGACACTTTTATTTTAGATTTCTACTAGCCTAGGCCCCAACTAGATCTAGTGAGGTTAAATTTGCATGCTTCTTTAATTTAGACATTAGGGCCTAGGGCCTACCTACTACTACTAGGCCTAGTTAGGCCTATATCTCCAAACAGCTAGATTTAGATCTAGGCCTAGGCCTAGATCTAAAAAAAAAAAATTTCGCCAAACCTTCAAAAACCTTCAAAAATCGCTCAGTAAGGGGTTATGGAGTCCTGCTTTCCCCTTTCTTCTTCTTCTTCTTCTTTTTCTTTTCCCCTCTTTTTTTTTTTCACCGCCAATAGGGGGGCCGCGTCCGATTCGGCCCCCCCCCCCCCAGGATCCGCTAGTGCGTATGAACGGACTCGTGGTTTCGAACCACAAGCGAGCTCGTGGTTAAGCCCCTTTTAAGCCCTTAACCACGAGCAGCGGGGGTCCTCCGTCGAAGTCTCGGCCCATATGTGAACGTATTAAATAAACTCGCAAGCTTGTGGTTAAGAATGACTTCGCTGTTCATGTTAAATTTTCGGGTCATACCCTTCGCGCGAAATATTAACACAGGATCTGTATGTGTACTGTAATCTGTAGTATCTACTTCCGGGGTTAACCACGACGATCGCTCGGCTTGTAGTTTTAGTTCGTTGTTTAGGGTCCAGAACCCTCGTTGCGGTGAAGGAGTCGTGGTTTCGCTAACTTAAAGTTTTGAAACCACGAGTCCCGTATGAACGTAGCTAATGTGTAGATGATCAAGGAGGTTCAAACAGATGGAGTCATAACAGACAACTTCCCTTTGAAGCGAGCTTTGATAATTGTATCCCCCGGCAGTATGCCGGAGGATACTTTGGATTCAGCAGCGTTTCGCCGCCGCCGCCGCCGCGTCACATTCTTGTGTGCGCTCTAACGTTAGCGGTCACATTTCTCGACGAATTTCTTTCAGACTTCCTGTGGACATGTATCTTGGTAAAATCTGGACCCCTATAGTTTCTGGTGATGCTGCCCCCAGTGTTCCGTCTTTTATAGGGTAAAAGGCCATATTTTTGGGGATAGTTTGTGTGCGCTCTAGCGGTCACATTTCTCAACGGATTTTGTTCAAATTTTGTATGAAGGTGTCTCTTGGTAAAATCTGGAACCCTATAGATTTTGGTGATGCTGCCCCCAGTGTTCCGTCTTTTATAGGGTCAAAGGTCATATTTTGATAGATGTCTTGTGTGTACTCTTGTGTGCGCTCTGGCGGTCACATTTCTCAACGGATTTCGTTCAAATTTTGCATGAAGGTGTCTCTTGGTGTAATTTAAAAACCTATAGTGTTTGGTGATGCTGCCACCAGTGTTCCGTCTTTTATAGGGTCAAAGGTCATACTTCAGGGCATGGCGTGAGTGCACTCTGCAGGCCACATTTCTCAACGGATTTTGTTCAAATTTTGTATGGAGATGTATCTTGGTATAATCTACACATGTTTAATTTTTGGTGATGCTGCCCTCATTGTTCCGTCCTTTATAGGGTCAAAGGTCATTTTTCCATTTCTTGCACTCTTACTTCTGCATTTCTTGACGGATTTCGTTCAAATTTTGCATGAAGGTGTCCCTTGGTGTAATCTAAAAATCTGTACTTTTTGGTGATGCTGCCACCAGTGTCCCGTCTTTTATAGGGTCAAAGGTCATACTTCAAGGGATGGCGTGAGTTCACTCTGCAGGCCACATTTCTTGATGGATTTCTTTCAAATTTTGTATGGACATGTATCTTGGTATAATCTACACATCTTTACTGTTTGGTGATGCTGCCCTCATTGTTTCGTCCTTTATAGGGTCAAAGCTCATTTGTCCCTTTTGTGCACTCTTACTTCTGCATTTCTTGACGGATTTCATTCAAATTTTGTATGGAGATGTATCTTGGTATAATCTACACATATTTAATTTTTGGTGATGCTGCCCTCATTGTTCCGTCCTTTATATAGGGTCAAATGTAATTTTTCCATTTCTTGCACTCTTACTTCTGCATTTCTTGACGGATTTCGTTCAAATTTTGCATGAAGGTGTCTCTTGGTGTAATCTAAAAACCTATAGTTTTTGGTGATGCTGCCACCAGTGTTCCGTCTTTTATAGGGTCAAAGGTCATACTTCAGGGCATGGCGTGAGTGCACTCTGCAGGCCACATTTCTTAATGGATTTCTTTCAAATTTTGTATGGAGATGTATCTTGGTATATCTCTCAACACATTTCTTTCAAATTTTATATGAAGATGTGTCTTAGTGAAACCTACACATCTAATTTCTACACCATCCTTTTGTTTGAGGGATAGGATGGGGGAGGGTCTTTGTCCCTCCTTCAAATTGCTGCCAGTGCCGGGGGATACATTTAGCATTGCGCGGCCCCAGCAATGCACATTTCTAGTTATGATGCCGCCGCAACAAACATGACAAATATGCGCTCTCCGAAACCATTCTTCCAAACGAGGAAACAATCAAATTCCGTTTTATTGCATAACCATGGTTAAGTACAATGGATGATATTCTGATATAGGCCTAATGATAATTAGTTTTCGCAGACCCGAATGTAACTTCGAAAAAGTGGTTCAAAGCGAACATATTTTGTGCCAAAAAATACCAGATTTGCAATGACAATTTCTTGACCGGCCGCGTGTGCCCACTTCTTTGGTTGGTTATATTTCCTAGAGCCATCTTTCACGATGGTAATATATGAAATTTAATAATCGGAATTAAGTGAAAAGGTGTTAAAACTGCCCTTAAAGAGGCATACATTTGTGACACTTTTAAGGCTATATATCTCAAAAAATTGTTCATCCTGAGGCATGAAACTGCACATTCACTCTCTGTGTTTGTCGATTCATGAATTTACCTGCGCATCGTAAACATTCAAATTTCAAAACATCTCTAAATCTTTCCCGTTTACTTTGGCGGCATCAGACATAGACGTCAAAGAATCAAGGCAGTTAATTAATTCCCTTGCTCATCCTTTATAATCTGACAGGTGTTTGCATTAATTATCGTTAGCTGAGACTCCATCTGTTTGAACCGCCTTGAGATAATGTACTTTCTTTTGATAGCCACATTCAGAACATAATTGCCAAGACAAACAGTTGTTGGTCTGATTAGACGTTCCTTTCTCTATTTAGATGAACATATATTTTAAAGATTATTCAAAGCTGTCGTTTGGCCACATCTTGAGGACGCTCAATTTGTTTGGCGCCCGTGGACATTTTACAAGCATATTGACGCCTTGGAAAATGTGCAGAGGAGGACCACTCGACTTGTTCCCTCTTTGAAAGGTCTCGGCTACGAAGAAATAATACGTAAACTAAATCTGCCTACCCTGTTTCGAACAAAATAACTTGGTCAGAGTGTTTCTACACTTATTGACTAAGTTCTGTGTGAAAATGAAATTGATCCGTCGAGTCATGCATGAGTGAGCACACATTCAAGGCAAAATTGTCACTTTTCAAAGGCCATTTTGGGGGGTTATTTTGGCGAATTCTGTTTCTGGTTTTTGTTCAAGTGCTGTAGTTGTTTATCATCCATCGTTTGACCCCTTCGCACCTATCCTGACACTTTTCGTGTTTTTGCACGGTTTGGTGAGCACAATTTTAGTGGAAAGTAGCGATGTTCAACCCTCTTAACTTTGAAATGGCAAAATCCATTCGGATTATTGAAAAAATTAACATCAGATATTGCTACCAAAATGAGTTGTCAATAATATTGTGTAAACACATGAGGTAATTTTCTGGCTGGTTGAGTGAGCACACTTTAAAATTAAGCAAGAAATGCTAAAATTCACTGTTAATAATATGGCATAAAATATGATTCCTGTGACTTTTGAAAAGTGACAATTTTCCCTTTAATGTGTGCTCACTCATGCATGACTTGACAGATCAATCTCATTTTCACGCAGAAGTTAGTCAATAAGTGTAGGAACACTCCTGCCAAGTTATTTTGCTTAAAACCTTTTCGTTAAAATGTTACGCCATTTTGCTTTAGGGGGAACTTACTTTTTGTGTTGTGTTTAGACGAGCTCGAGGCGATATGATTTAGACCTTCAAAATAAGAAAGATATACGATTAAGTGTAACGCCTCTTCTTGATCTTGATATTTCCAGGACGAGGCTTGGGGATAATAGCTTTAAGATAAGAAGAGCCAATAAAAGTAGTAATTTCTTTTCCATGAGAGTGGTAAATATGTGGAACAACCTCCCAGACTGTGTTGTGGATGCTGATAGTGTCATACATATGTCCTGGCACAATGCTGACTTTAAAGGAGAATTAACACTAGAATATAAATGTACTTATGTTCAAAGGTGTAATATATTCTTAATCATTGACCTGTATCACTTTAGAAATAAAATATCAGAAAAGGGTTTAAATCAAGACATTCTAGCTCATGCACGGTATCATCTGCTAACACTTTACATGGGGGCTGCCATTTTCTTGATGACATGGAGTTGTACATGAACTATTGGAAACCGTTCCGGTCAGGAAGATATTTTTAATCCTTGAGATAAATTGCTTCTCTTCATTATAAAAAATCCCCATATATGATGGAAAATACATAACAGGTGTATACCTATATTCTAAAATTTGAAATTTATAGATTTCTTTTACATTCTCTGGTTTTGCTAACTAGAAATCGATTTCTTGGGCTTGCCTGGCAGAGCAGAACATAATTTATACAAAAACGCGCATTCTGACTTTTTTGAAGTCCATTATCTCAAAGCAGGTGAATGCATAGTTTGTCACTATTGACGCTCGGGAAAATCATCATCCATAAATTTGAATTAATTCGCTCCGTCGCGTACGTCATAGTATCGAGAAAATATAGATTTATATTTAGTAAATTCGTAATTTTCAAAGAAATATAAAACACATTTTCGTTTTTAGAATATATGTACATATCTGTTAAATATTTCAAATCTCAAATGGGATTTTGTATCAGGAAGAAAGACAATTTTGCCTTCGGATTAAAAATATGTGCACATCAAGAAAATGGCAGCCCCCCGGGTATCGCTAGCAGACGATAAATCTTGATGAGAAAATCTTGATTTATACCCATCTCGTATATTTTAATGCAAAACTACGTAGGACAACAAGAAGGAACAGATTACATGCATCTTTGAATATAAGCACATTTATATTTTGAGGTTAATTCCCCTTTAAATTCTTGTAACAGGTGAGAAACCACTTCAGATTCCAAGACCCACCCAAGGGTTATTGTGTGTGTATGTACCCTATTGCTGTACAGAGTGAGTGGGCTCATCTTAGTTAGTTTGCTCTTTGAGTGAGGTTGTGTTCTGACACTATGAACACGGTGACAAAGAGAGCGGACAATTTATGCAGCTCTTCATTGTACCCTCCACAATAGCTCTAGTAAACAAAAGGACATCCCTTCACTGCTATTATGTGACGCCTGTTCTACATATTTTTACAGGATAGCAATGAATGGATGTTCTTTAGTTAACCAGTGCAATTGTGAAGGGTACAATGAGGAGCAGCATAAATTGTCCGCTTCTTTGTTCGTCATGTTCATAGTGTGAGGAGCCAGCAAGCAATGACCCTCAGTTTGTGTTAATTCTGGAGGAGTTTCCTACCCACAATGGTAGCAGCTCCCCAACCGTGTCAATACAGCCGGAGTCCTATCAGGCAACCAGGATCTGGACATACGGGTATCACTACCTGCGTCCAGAACCAACCTGTCCGGACACACATGTGGGTATAGACCAAGATATAGTGAGGTCTACTAGACATAGATCTAATAAAATAAGTAAATAGTCTAGGTCTAAATCTAATTTAAAATCTTTGTGACATATATTTTTATAGACGATATTAATATAAATCAGTATGTCCGGGGGGGGGGGGGGGGGGGGGGGGGATTGAGCGAAATGACATAGAAGTCTAATTGATCGGTTCTGTAATGTATTCAAATTTATGCACATATCTTCTCTGAGCACCTACATGTAGTGACGAGCTATTCCATAAACCTGCTTTTTATAAATGAGTCTCAATGGCTGGAATCCAGTATGCATACATTACTTGTTGCTATGTCGACAAGCTTTCAGGTTGTCTTGAACCTTTGTTTGAAAGGTATGAATAAAATTTGCATACATTACCGAAGCGGTCTGTTGGAAAGTGTATTTTCGTCCTACCAGGCATAGACCTAGATCATCTTAAGACTATTAAAAGTTAGATCTACAAAACTGCCTAAAGAGACATGAGAGAGAGAGAGTGAGGGGCGGTCAAAATAAATAAATTAAATATTTTGATGTGTTTGCACTCTAGATCTAGATGATCTATGCCTTGGCGCTGGCCGGCAGGACGAAAATAACACTTTCCAATAGACCGCTTGTGTAATGTAAGCTTGCCGGACATAGCAACTTAGTAATATGCACGCTAGATTCCAAGCATTGAGGCTTATTTTATAAAAAGCAGGTTCATGGGATAGCTCGTCACTAGGTGCTCAGAGAACATTATGTGCATAAATTTGTGTGCATAAATTTGTATACATTACAGACGCGGTATATTACACGTATGTCCTTTTACTCCACCCCCACCCCCCGGACTGGCCATGCCAACACGAGCCGCTGGGTACGTGAAAGGGCCGGTTGCATAAAAATTCCCCAAACAAAATTCTGTCCAGGTCCCCCCCCCCCCCCCCCCCCCCCCGTCTGCACGTGTCTACTCATGTTACAATAGTTTTTTAAAGGAGAATTACGCTCAAAAATAAAGACGATAGTGTTCAAAGGTGTTATTTATTCCTACTTGTTAGACTATATGGCTTCGCGTCAAAATATACGAGATCGATACGAATCAAATTTTTCTGAGCAAAATTTACCATCTGCTAGCAATATGTATCGTCTGCTAGCAGCACATGGGGGCTGCCATTTTGTTTATGTGTACAAGAAGATTTTCTTAATCCAAATGCTCAATTGCCTTTTTCAAAATTAAAAACCCATTTGAGATTAAAAATATAGAATAGATATGTCAATTTATTTTTAAACTAAAGATTTCCTTATATATTTCTGTTGAAAATCGATATTCGCTTAATAGAAATCTATTTTCTCGAGACTGGACGTATGGGACGGAGCAAATTAATTCAAATTTTACGGATGCTTCTTCCCTGAGCATCTATAGCGGCAAACTATGCACCCACCTGCTTTCGGATAATGGACTTGAAAAGTCAGAATGTATGCTGCATATATTATGTTCTGCTCTGTTTGGCAAACCCAAGAAAATAGATTTTTGTTAAGCAAAACCAGACAATTTAAAAGTATCATTATAAAGATTTAATTTTTATAATACATGTAAACACCCACTTTATATTTTCCGTCACATATGGGATTTTAGGTAATGAAGAAAATCAATTTAGGATTTGGATTCAAAATATCTTCCTGACTGGAGCATTTCTCAATGGTTCATGTACAACTCCAAATCAGCAAGAAAATGGCAGCCCCCATGTAAATGAGTAGGAGACGATACCGGGTGTTGGAATATCTTTATTTATACCCTTTTCTGATATCTCATTAGAAAATGATTTAGGCCAATAAGTAGGAATATATTACACCTTCCAATATAAGTAAATTTGTAATCAGGGCTTAATTCTCCTTTAAGAACCAACTTGCTGGGGGGGGGGGGGGGGGGGGGGGGGTGGGGGGGGGGGGGGGGGGGGGGGGGGGGGGGTAATGATGATAGAATGAGCAGACCATACAGTTACATACGCACTTAGTGCGTATGTAACTCTATGGAGCAGACCGACACTATAAGTAATCTTGTTAGCTTGCCTTCGATCGCAGAGAATGGGACTGCTTTCCCGACGTATAAATTCTAGGGCTGCGATTTCGTTTTCTTGGTTAAGTTTATAGTCTAGGATTATGTGCACTTAACTGAACTGAAAATATAATTGAAAATTCAGTACAAAGTCAGTTTATATTAAGTAACCTTTCTGTTGCTATGGAAACAGCACCCTTCTAGGTAAGATTAATTTTAAGGCTTGATGAAACACCCCCAGATAATCACACTGACTTTTGCAATTAAGAGCACTCCTGCTCATTTGATATATGAAATTTAATACGTCTATGATCTTACCTATCAGTGTGCTGTTTCCATAGCAACAGAATGGTTATTTATTATTAAACACTTTCAGTTGTACCAAGTGCACATAATCAAAGGCTACAATACACATATATAACATTAACCAAGAAAAGTTGGCGCCAAAATCGCCGTTTTAGACTATTTCGGATTCAGATTCAAAATACATTTATTTCCTCATCAAATACAAAATTAAATGTACATTCACACACCAAAAAAAAAACATGGTGGAAGGAGGCGAGGGTCCCAGAAAGCACATGGCTTGTGGTGGGGTCGCCTTTACAATATATAATATTTACATATACAATATTATACAACATACAACATACAACACAATCTAAAAGATTTTTAAAAATAAATAAAATTCATCGGAAAAAGCAGTCCCGCGCGTCCCGCTCTCTACGAAGGCAAGATGATAAAAACTATCGGTCTGCTCATTTTATAATTATCTTTTCCCTTTTTGGTAGGAAGTTTGATTTTTCGAGTTGGAATTTCAATGCAACTGGCCTATTCAACATATTAAGCAGCCCGTGTAGACCCCCTCCCCAATAAATAAATAAATAAATAAAATTTTAAAAAATAAATAAATGAAAAATAATAAAATTAAAAATTAAAAATAAATAAATAAATAAAAATAAATAAAATAAGGGGAAGGCTACATGAAATAATATGACAGCCCCCCCCCCCGCCCCGCCCCTGCCCCTGCCCCTGCCCCCGCCCCGATTACCTTGTTCTCTAGCATTCCTTCCACATACATGGTGTGTAAGACTGCGCGTGTACACCCCGAACCCTATTATGACAAAAATGGCCGCTCAAGTGCTAGACTCAATGGCTGTCCCATAGAGTTACAGTTCTGTGTATGTAACTCACACTACGCAACTGACAATGTTACCGGAATTGGAAAGTTATTCCTGGGTTTAGTTGGCGTATTCTTCTTTGATGTAACATCAATATGCTTGAAAGTGGGGGCGGGGGGAGCTGATTTGATTTTTATTTATTTTATTTATTTATTTATTCTTTTTCCGTTTCACATAAACAAAATATAAAGAAACATGACATAATAAATATAATACAGCAAAGTTGTTTGAACATGTGTCATATAGAATACATGAAAATATCATAATTCTTGAAAAAGGATCAGCAACATAACAACACTTTAGCTTATAATAAGTGTAAAACGGAGGGACTTGCCAGAAAGAAGCAAAGCTTGTACAAGAGGCAAGCCCCTGAACTTAGTTTCAATACGTTTTAATCCAGGGGAAAATGAAAAAATGTATAATGAACACATAATATATACAAGATATAAGAAGTTATAAAAGTATAACTAATAACAAATATAATAACAGGGGGCAGAAAGAGAAGGTGCAGGTAATTATGAAAAGACAGACTGTAGAGGTACGTGTATGGAACGTCAGGTCGTTAGGCATGCTTATATGATTTCAGTTTTTAAGAAAATGTTATACAAAGGTATAATATAGGTATGGATATGTTATAGTTAATTGTGTATTGACTTGACCTGTTACTGTGAGTATTGACAGATTAACATTTTTTTAAGCATACGTTTAAAAGCATTAATACTAGGGGATTCTTTAAAATCATGAGGCAGAGAATTCCAGTATGCAGATCCAGAGTAAACAAATGAGTTTTTGCAAATAAAGTTCTTGTTAATGGTAGATGATAGTAGTTTCGTTGTCTAGTTGGGTAGTTATGTATAGAAGTATTCTTGCGGAACATATCAGAAAAAATTTCGGGGAGATAGTCTTTACTTAATTTGTACATGAATTGGCCGAGTTGGAAAAGATATATGTCATTTACTTTCAGAATATTGTTTTCAAAGAATAATATATCGGTATGTGATCTAAATTGCGTCTGAAATATTATTCTTAGAGCCTTTTTCTGCAAAAGTAATATCCGGTTTAATTGTGTTTTTATTGCACATCCCCAAGCTATTCCATAATTAATATATGGAAAGATCAATGTGAAATAAAGTGTCAACAATGTTCGAGAAGGAAGAAAATGTTTGAGTTTATTAATGATTCCGATATTTCTAGAAATTGTTTGGCATGTGCTGTCGATATGAGGTTTCCATGATAATTTGTTGTCAATAAGAACTCCTAAAAATCTTGTTATAGAAACATTATCAAGAACATGGTTATCGAAATGTATACTGCCCGGTAAACTATTGATTTTATTACTAAATAACATGTAATTTGTTTTCTGGAGATTAAGTGAAAGTTTGTTTGACTTGATCCAATCGGTCACATATGTCAATTCAGAATTTACAATTGTAATAAGTTGATTAACATCAGCATGAGAAAAGAAAATATTTGAGTCATCAGCAAAGAGTATGAATGACAGTAAATTAGAAGATTTTTGTATATCATTCATGATTCATGTACGTAATGAAAAGTAGAGGGCCAAGTAGGCTACCCTGCGGCACGCCACAAGTAATTGGAAGAGTAGAAGAATTGCAATTGTTAACCGATACAAATTGAGTCCTATTAGTGAGGTAACTCCTGAACCACTCCAAGGCCTTCCCTCTAACTCCATAATGACAAAGTTTATGTAGAAGAATATCATGGTTTATGGTATCGAAGGCCTTGGAGAAGTCCAGGAAGATACCAACAGTGTGACAACCTTTATCAATAGAAGTGGTGACTTTATCAATAAATGACAAAATTGCATGAGAGGTACTATGGTTTTCCCGAAACCCAAATTGGGAGTTTGAGAAAATGTTGTGTTGTTTGAAAAAATGTGTTGTTCTTGTATGGACAATTTTTTCAAGAATCTTAGATAGCGAGGTTAGTAGGGATATTGGACGATAGTTAGAAACAAGTTGACTGTCACCTTTTTTGAAAAGAGGAATAACTTTTGCAATTTTCATTTTATTAGGGACCCGTCCTGTGTTAAGAGAAATATTAAAGATGTGCACTAAGGGATCAACGATAGCTATGATAATTTTCTTTAAAAGGAAATTGTCATTAAAGACAATTTTCGAACCGATTTTCCGAGATTTTACGAAACGTGTCTACTCAAAAAAGGGGGACTGCAGCCCCCCCCCCCCCCCCCCCCCGGTTATGCGACCCGTCTGGTTATGGGGTGAAATGCCTCTAACCCTTCTATATATACATGGGGTTTTTTTTCACTTATCTACATTTTGTTTACAGCTGAGGGATTATGCGCTTGTACTGACCTCGCTATATTCCTTGGTCATGTTCTTCGTCGTTTGCTACCTTCTGTACCGATCGCCGTCATCCGTATCCGGAGCCGATATCTTGCAAAGAGGACATCAGCGATTCCGCTTCAAACATTCTTCAGAGACCGACAGCAGACTGACCGACAGGGATGACATTGCAGAAATCGAACTTTCCACTCATCAGAATTCGAGCCCTAATGATACCGGGTACTTCTTCCTTGATACAAATCAGGTAAGGTGATAGTACGTAATCACAGGGGTGAATCCAAAATTTTCAGAACTAGACGAAGAAATATGAAGTTAGGGGTGTTCAACAACCAAAAATAATGGTGGTGGGGATAAAAAATATCCCGACTTGAATTTGTTTTCCCGAAAATATATATAATATATAATGGGGGAAGTAGTTTCTTCCTACGTGATACCTCCCCCCCCCCCCCCCCCCCCAGTATAATTTCGGGAAATGGGGAGGGGTAGGAGCCCAAAAATTCCCCACGGGAAACTTCCTCTTGACTAAGATTACCGCAATCTGGCCGACCCCGTATCATCACAATTCAAAAAGAATTAACAGAAATGATACACTGGTGATTACCTTGTCACTTTTGTTCCCCCCCCCCCCCTTGTATTCCCAGACATTCACAAAACGATGTAAGCGATGTTCCCTGGTGTCGAGTTCTGGTCACCTCTACCAATCAGGGGCCGGTGCCGACATTGACAGCGCCGATTGCGTGCTCAGAATGAACACTGCCCCCGTCACCGGCTGGACGGAAGACGTTGGGGCTCGAACCGATATCCGTATCATCGGACACGTCAACATCCCACGGGGTCTCGTCGCAAAGGGTTCCTTACGACAAGAGATCCTTGAGGACGAGGACACGAGAGCCAAGTATATCGTCGTTCCTTGGCTTTACAAGGAGAAGGTCAACATGGAAACTCACAGAGTGGTCCAGCTTGCCAGAGATTTCAAGGAGGGGAATCCCGAAGTGAACTTTGTCTTCTTGACCAAGGAGAAGTATGAAGAATCTGAGAGAAGGTTCAAACTGGAGACTGGCTTTTCCAGGTAATTCTGACATTGCCATTCTTCTCACTGCTCTGTCAGTCCCAATGGTTTGCCGCGATAGGTTTAGGACGAACTAAACATTATATAGATAATAAATAAATACATAACCTTTAAATATATGTATATATATATATATATATCTTTGTCGTAAGTAATTATTTGTTTCTTGTTTTAAATCCAAATCTGAACTTTCACAATTTGGTGTTTTACATTTTGTTGGTCGAAGATCGGTGATCCAACATAATTTATGCCCAAGCTTATTTTTCATCTAGGCTTTATTTCGTCAAAGATATCGGGTTAGGTTAAGAGAAAGGTATGGTATTCAGTCCATGGTTGAAGGTAGGATTTTGGTAAGTGTGCGAAATTAACGGCAGAGGAATCATTACTCTGTACCGGAGCAAGTATCTTTCAAATCGAAGACCATTAGCGCGCTGAAAATGAAACAAATATTGGGAAAATTTGTTTAACGCGATTACTCGATGAGTACCGTGAAAAGGTTTTCTATATTGTACTACTTGACTGCAAAAAGTCTCAGTAAGATTAGTAAGATAATTTACATGGAATATAGGATAGAAAATTTTACATAGGGTCATTTTTCACATGTTTAATGCAAATGGGTAGAAGCATATTGGAGACACAGTCGTATCAATCTGAATTTTACCATGTTTACGTAGCTCCGATCCCTATCTTCGATTCGAGTCATATTAACACATCTTCATGCAATTTGTAATATGATGCTTATCTGTTTTCCGCCTATCATTTTTTGTTGTGTTTTGTTTGGGTTTTTTTTTTGGTCTATTTCAACAGTTTCCAGTCCAAAAATAAAAACCATGGATTTTCGCACCATTTGAGGTGCTCAACTTAAAAATTCTGAAACAAAAGAAATCGATTTCTAGCAATTCGTTTGTACATGTACAACTTTAAAGTGATCTGTTTGACATTTTGTTCAAGTTCAAACTTTAATATTCAAATCTTTTCTTCAGACACATCAAAGATTGATAAAAAGAATGGAAGGTTTTAAGCCCATTGCATATTATACGGTCCGAGCACGAACCGATTTTCGAAGAAAAAAGAATCAGTTGCATTAGATATAGAAATGTAACAAAATATGATCGTCCTGAATGAGGTCCTTGCAAATATGTGAACATTATCGGATCGCAATCAGACCGTATAACGATGGGTTTAAGCCAACAATTTATATGAATATTTGAACATGAAACACTCATTATCTTGACAGATTTCCACAATATTCTAATTTGATTTCTTAATCGTAGAACTGAGGTACACACATGGTTCAGCACTGGCTTTGTATCGATGATGTTTGCCCTGGATGTTTGTGACAAAGTACAAGTTTACGGGCTATCAACCATTGAATTCTGCACGTAAGTCATTGGCCCGTAACTAATAAAGCCCTAGCAAATGCAGTCAGGGGCATCGATCCGTTTTTCGAATTGGGGGGGGGGGGGGCGCAAGACTCTTAATTACCAGCTTTTCCACGGTTACTTGAAGCAGGGAAAATTTGCCCCCGGAGCGCGCGGCGAAATTTAATCCTGATTGTGCATTTTGTATTTCATTGTTTTGAAGGTTTCATTTCCCGAGTTTTGCCTTGTTTTTCCTTATTTTATTTATTTTATTTTACATCACCGGATATATTGGGGCAGAGGGGGAGGCAAAACGATATGTTTGCCCCCGCCCCCCCCCCCCCGATCGACGCCCCTGCTTTTAGTTGCCAGCAAATAGAACTGTTTCTTTCTAGTATTATAATATGATGGCCACGAGACAGTCCTTCGTTAATTTTGTGTCGTCAGTAGGCCCCAAAATGTTGTCTGTCAATTTTCTAAATACGGAACTACCTCATGTTTACAAACATTGAACTAAAGTACAAACAAGTTCTGAAGTTCGTACAGACCCTGATCTCGACATTAGAAAAGAGCAATTAAGGATTCTGAAGGAAAAAAATCTCTTGCATTGAAATCGTATCTGGTTGTTTTTTTTTTTCATGGAAAGTGTAATTATCACTGGTTGCAGTAGTTTAAGTGATCTTTTGAGACTACTTTTGACATTTAAAACCTTTGGAGTTGATGTATCTCGAAAACTATTTGATAACCCGCAGTTGAGTTTCGCCCATTTTTACACCAAGTCGACTCCATTAAGAAAGTCATATCTCCTGGAATATCATCCTCCAGACAACGACCCGGAACAAATTTCTCCCTTTCAAAAGCTATCCCAACCCAAGCCATTGCTGAGTTATTACGGGGAGAATTTGTCCTGTATAGGGGGTTGCTTCCTGAGTGGGTAGTTGGGGAGTGGGAGCATTTGTCCGGGGTGGAATTCAAGTACGTATAGCTACCCTAGAGTCAACAGAAACCTGCTAATCTCTAATGTATTGGTTGTACGTTTTCTTGCAGACGTCACCCTGACTCCAAGGTACCCTACCATTACTACGAACCCCACAAAATGACGGAGTGTGCTTTCCAGCGGTCCAACGAACTCGGACTAACCAGGGGTCATAAATTCATGACGGAACGCGCCATGTTTGCCCGCTGGTCGCTCATCTACGACATCACCTTCCACTATCCATCATGGAAGGCCACCATCGAGAACGCCACCGGTAACCTTGATACACCTTTCCTACGAAAATACAAGGAGGCGTTAAAGAACGGTACACTCGAGGACGTGCCACAGTATGTCTTCAAGAATGGAAAACGGTATCGCATCATTTACAGACGCGTGCACCGAAAGGTCGCACATACGGCACCGAAGAACGGTACGGCATCCCGGAACGATACGACGTTAGGGGTTGACAAAAAGGCGTCAGAGGATACAAAATCGTTACCGCAAGTGGAGGCACATGCAAATGACCACAATCTGACCGCGGTCAATCAAGAGAAGGGTCGTGTTGTTCGTAAAAGGAAGAAGATTGCCCGGAAACATGTCAGGAAAAAACGTAATCAAACAGAGATTAACTAATATTCCCCCCCCCCCTTATTCCCCATTTATAAGTGAAAACTAGTGGATTAACACATACTGTTTCTGTGTTTTTCCCCCACCTCTTACTTCCAATTTTTGCCATGGCAAGATCTCTTCCGAATATGGACGGTATAATATTGTGGCGTTTCACAGTTATGACCCATGTTCACTGTATTCTAATGCCCATTTGCACACAGTGCCATTACCTGACGTAGGATTGCGTCAGAGCCTGGCCCCCGTTTCATAAAACTTGTTATCAATAACAAGTCACAATGACAGTTATAAGCTACTAAAATACTAAGATACAAGTTTTATGAAACTAGGGCCCTGCATGGTGTGGTCTTTGACATTGGACACAAAGTCAATGCAAAATAAACAGCGCAAGCACTGCGTTGAATTGCTGGCGTATGCGCTAATTTCCTTCATGTTCATAGGCTTCATTAGGGTCAGTATATGTGATATGAACGCAATTGATATAAGGCCTTAATAGACCGCTTCCGTAATGTTGCAAATTTTATGCATACTTTTCAAACAAAGGTTGTTCTTGACAACATGAAAGCTTGCCAGGCATAGCAACAAATAATGTACGCAAACTGGAATCCAAGCATCGAGGCTCATTTATAAAAAGCATGTTCATGGAATAGCTCGTCACTAGGTGCTCAGAAGAATATATGTGTATAGATTTGTATACATTACAGAAGCGGTCTATTGTATGCAACTGGCGTAATAGTATATATTTTGATTATATTTGGCGCAGTATACATATGACGTGTGTAAGATACATTGTATGTGCAATTTCTTTCTTTCATTACAGTTTCCTTTTGTTTCTCTGCTGATATTATTTTATATGCTTTGTGCAATGCTGATATTTTATTTCTCATACATGTAGTTCATGTATGTTTTGTCGTTGCAAACTATTATTTTAAGTGTGTTAGTATGTTCATACATGTACATGTACATGTATATAGTGCATCGTCTTTACTGTGCTGTGTGGTGTCCGAACTACGCACATGATCGGAATTTGATCTCAGAATATAATTTTTTTGAGACATGATATTATACTATATCCGGTGTATATGTGCATCAAATTAAAATTCTTGAGAATTTAAAAACTCGCAGTTGAGGCATCGTATACATTACTATTTATTTATTACTGCATACAAATTTTATCAACTAAAAATAGAGAGAATTGATTTCATATTGTCGGTTTACAGTTGGATTTCTTTTCAAGAATAAATCGAACCAAATCAATCAAAACCACATCAATCAAACCACAGTGTGCCAAAAAAAAAATTGCGATTGTGATTTTTAAAAATGAAATCCGTGATATTTCAGAAAAATTGTGATAAATCTTTTGTAAGGAATGCAACGATATTGATGCTGTTCGGTAATTAATTCATTTTCATTTTTAATATTCGTAGATATTGAAATGAAATGAATTGAATATTATTTCAGAAAAATTGTGATAAATCTTTTGTAAGGAATGCAACGATATTGATGCTGTTCGGTAATTAATTCATTTTCATTTTTAATATTCGTAGATATTTGAATAAAATGTTCCTGTATTACAAGGGATGTTGAACATTGACGTCAGATCTAGATCAGTGCAAAGATTCACAACTTTAAGTTTGATTAAAAGTGAAAATTGAAATGTAGTTATTTTAGACATTGTTGTTTGATGCACTATATATTTGTGGTATTTCCCCCTGACAATCTCCACAATACTTCCCATATCTTATACAGTAATGTTCATAAAGGTCTGATATTTGGAATCCCTCGCAAACAACTTTTTTCGAACAGTTTATCAAGAGAATAACGAAGGCCACAGCCCACGAGACCGAAAGCCCAATAGACCGACAGCCTGACCGTGGGCCGTCTGTCTCTACTGGGATGTCCCTATATGAAATGTAGATTTTACAATGAAGTGATGTAGATTATAATCCGAATGATTTAAATGTCTTTGATCTATGTACTTGTAAATAAGAAGTAGTTCACTTCATCAAATATCCGATAGATTTAAGAAGTAAGCTCTTTATCCAAAACAGTCATGAAAGTTAAAGCACTTTGTGTTATCTACGACTTGAAATCGTGACTACTAGTATTTGCAAACCATCTACGATTTAGATATATCTAACAACTCTGAATGTTAGGTTACTTATTCTAAAGTGTAAAAGGGGCGTCCCCTTCAGCCCTCCCCCTCATCAATGATAAATTGGTATTTGTTTTTACTCTTTGATATTCTGTTTTTCTACCTTTGTTGTACCTTTGTTTTTTTCCTTGAGTCTGTTTCTTAAATTCAATATTTGATTAAATGTATGTCTTTATTTGGGCAATGATTGTCCCGATGTGATATATTTCACACATGAATATAAACTAGCCTCCCTTTTTTTTATGGGGGGGGGGGGCGGCGGAGGGGGTGCTTGGAAAACTACCCAAGGATAATTTCTAATTTCCCCAGACAATCAAACCCCTCCCTTTCGACAGCTACCCACTTTGACAATTACCCCCGGACAACTACCCCTAACGAAAACGACCACCTACGGCAATTATTCCTATGTTACTTGTCTTGGCGTGCAGTTATCTGGAGAGCTGTCGCCGGGGGATGTTCTCCAGGGGTAGGAGTTGTCTATTAATTTATGTACCCAGTGGCGGATCCGGGGGCACTTCTGGCCCGTGTCCCCCCCCCCCCCCCCCCCCCCCCCCCTTGGCAGAAAAGTATGCATTTTTACCAATTTTGGAGGTCTGGGAAAAAAATTGTCGACACCCCCCCCCCCCCCCCCCCCCGACCGACTTTTCGAGAAGCTGGCAAGACAAAACAAATACGGGTCTACCTTTTCTAAAAGTTGACAAACCTGCATTTGTGTTGCCCCCCCCCCCCCTTATACTAAATCCTGGATCCGCCCCTGAATGTACATTTGGCATATTATCTTTTGGTGTACGCACTTTCGTGGTTTCTACATTACTGGTACGTGGTATTGTTTGGACTAACGTTTCTCGTACGTAGAAAGATAGAGGGGATATTCCTCATTACTTTTTTATTTTCTTGTCACTGCTTGTAGCACTTAGCTACTTTATAGGGGCATTGAAATGTGGCAATGAAATTCGTTTCAAAGTGTTTTCCCCCTTCCACACCTTTCTATGCAATTAAACTTTGAAAGGGAAGGTCCACCTTGATATAAGCTTTGTTTCAAAAGAAGCAGAAAAACTGAAGAAACGATCAATGAAATTTTGAGCAAAATTTGATTAAGTAATAAGAAAGTTATGAATTTTTGAACTTGTAATCAATCAAACACAAATTGGCAACTCCGTGACGTATCTTGCGAGCTCGTCTCCCATTTGCCTGCCCTGTATACTGACAAAACACCTAGACCTAATGATTTCACGTATGCTTTTACTCAAAACCTGTATGGAAAAAAATCCATGCCCTCATCAAAAATTAAAGAAAACGAAAATTTATGATTTTTTTGTGTACAGGACAAATAGGAGATAGAGGAGGCCGCAAGATACGAAACGGAGTGACACAATTTGTGTTTGATTGATTACAACTTCAAAAATTCATAACTCTTATTTCTTATCTGATTTTGCTCAAACTTTCATTGATCAGTTTCTTTATCTTTTATGCTTCTTATAAAACCAACTTAATATCAGGGTGAACTTCGCTTTGCTTTAAGTAAGATTACACCTTGTTGTTTTCGCTTCATTATTTCATCAAATTGTTTAAAAGTATGGTTTAAATTTCTGAAATTCATGCTAGAAAATTTGTCCAGAAACTGATGGGAAGCAACATTAGCCTTATACTCATGCAGTAATATCTTTTATTTTAGGGTTATTCATAACGGATAGAACATTTCTTGCTAAACGTTGATTATTTTTCTCCAACTTTCGGGTTATTTTTGCTCGGATTCTAAACCAATTGAGTATAAGATACAAATCAATTTCTTTCCAATCCTGGTAAAAATGTTAGAATAGTATTTTTAATTTTGCAAGGGAAAGTGTGCTCTTAGAATTGAAACGGATCATTAAATGACCGATGAGAGAGAAACTATTTCAATATTTAAAGCAAACAATCGTAAATTCAGTGTGAGAGATAAGATGAAAATATTCATAAAGATTATGCTGCAGTTTTAGAGAGAGAATGCGCTATTATACATGGAGAAAGAAGTGAAAGATGGAGAGGAGTGTAAGAGAGAGAGAGAGACTCGGAGAGAAGAAGGACCAGTTTATTATGTTAATTCCTGTCGGGATCAAACTTGGGTTTTCGTTTAACTAATGTTTTGGCTACCAACACATAAACGACCTCACATACCCCAAACATCCTTTTTTATAGTGAAGAGAGCTATGACATGGTCAAAGTACACGAAAGTAATTGCACTGCACAATGAATTTCAAGGTTTCAAGCTGTTTATTACAACTGTATCAAATTTGGTTTAAATAACATTCAATCAAATAATCGGAACTTCTCATTCAAAAGAATTTCTTTTAACTGGTTGCTGTAAAAAATCAGTGACAAAATATTCACAACTCTATTACAGAACAACATTTCTCATATGCAGAATTAAATATAATGAATTGTAAGAATTAATCATTTAGTTACTAATATATGTAGTTATTATTAAAGGGTCATGAATTAAAGGACTTCCCTGTTTAAATGAATTCAGTCCACTGAAAGTCTGTAGCGGCCGCACAGAAACGCTGTTAGTAGCAGGTTTGTTAGCGCTAACAAGTCGCAAACAAATCAGCCACTAACAACACGGGTAAGTTGACCGCACAGAAAGCGCTGTTAGGGCGGTGTTAGACACTCGCGCTGTTACAGCACTGTTTGTGGATTTGAGCCATAGAGTTAGGCAAAATCTATGATTTGTGCGTAGTAATCTATGCATAGATTGATGAATCGTGTTGATGCAGCATAGCACAGTGTGCGTGCGTTGTGTATTTGCGGACAAATGACCAAAATAAACATGGCATTCCTGCCGGGTGACGGGTTTTTTTTCTAATCAATAATACTACACGTTCCCATGTATGCTTATCTATGTTGGTGGTCTACTGTGTGTTTGGTTTTCAGCATGTTTCATTCTTTAACAAAGGTTATTCAAGTTTCTGATCATAAACTTACTACATTAGCTACGACAATATGTGAACACTTAACTTTGATTCCAAAGACTTTCCCGTGAAATTATTGCTTGCTGCAACTACTAGCATTTAGATTTTAGATTAAGATACTGTACCACAAAAAAAATGCAAGCCCACTTCTCATTTATTTATTTATTTATTTATTGTTTAGTTTTTAGCTCTTCACTCATGGGAGTAGGCTTATTTGCCATTATTGGTGAGCATATACATCGTTCAAAATTTCGAATACAGATATCATAATAACAATTCCAAAAAGCAGTATCATGGGAGAAGCTAATGAAAAGCACAGCTTGTTAAAACGATCTTCCCCAATAACAGAGAGAATTAAGAAATACATCTATGTAATTATGTATATGACATATATAGCAATAAAGAGAAGAGACAAGACGTGAGTAAAAGGAAAAAAAAAACAATACACACACAACATCACTAAAACATCAAAATAAAATAAGCATACTATGAACTAGTATTATACTAGCAGTTAATGTCAGCCTATTGGGTTTATATAGTAGTAGAAAAAACAGATACACATAATACATGTATGTGTATCAAGTATGAATAAAAAGATGTCTTAGGAAAGGTTTTCTTTATGTTCTGTTTAGACACAGGTAGAAAACCAAATACTGTACAGTTGTTATGCAGTGGCGTATCCAGGGGGTGGCGCAACATGCGCCCCCCCCCCCCTATTGGCCGTCGTAAAAAAAAAAAACTAGGAAAAAAAAAGTTGTTCATTAAATAGGCTTCAAAATTGGTCACATATAGGATTATTTTGCATCTCAGCCCTTCTTCAGAAGCAAAAAATTTCCAAAGGGGAGGGGCACCCCCTCCACTTAGACCCCTCCCCAGGACGGCGATCAATAATACCTCCCCTCTCCCTATTGGGAAATCCTGGATACGCCCCTGTTATGGACTTACACTGTAAGAGCTAATTTGATAATGTTTAAGATTTCTTCTAAAAGATTTAAGAGAGGAAGCTTGCTTTAGATTTGAATCAAGATGATTTCAATAGAAGGGCCCAGTTTAGATTAATGTTTTCTGGGCAAACTGAGTACGAAGAAGTGGTAAATGAAAGAAAGATGATTGTCGTGTAGAATGCCTATGTATTCCATCATTCGTTTTAAGCATTGATTGTAAAACCTGAGGCAATTCATGAATTCGTACTTGATACATTAAACTGCCTAACTGGTAATAAAACAAATCGTTTAGTCTCAACGATTTATTTTCAAAGAATAATATTTTAGACGGAGCTAGTCTAGGCTTTTTCAAAATTATTCTCATCACCCGTTTTTGTATAACTGAGAGTCTATCCAACTGAGACTTAGTACAGTTGCCCCAAGCAAGAATGCCATAACTTATGTAGGGTAGAAACAAGGTGGAATACAACAAGAGTAATACATGAGAGGGAAACAAATATTTCAATTTGTTTATAATACCAACATTTCTAGAGAGTAATTTGTTTAGATACAGAGTCTGTGTTTTCCAAGATAACTTATTATCAATAAGTTTTATCCAAATTGAAAAAGTCCTGTTCATTTTCTTCCTGAAATTATCAATAAGTAAACCAAGAAACTTTAACTCCTCGACCATTTTAAATGTGGTGTTTTTAAGTAATACATTACCGTCCAGAGATGAGATTGAATTACTAAATAACATACAACGAGTTTTCTCCAAATTGAAAACGTCATGTTCATTTTCTTCCTGAAAAGGATCATATCTTGGTCTCCTCGTGTCGTTATCAGCAAAATCTATGTCACCCGCTACCCGACACATTCTTAATTAGTCTAGGTCTATGTTTAAGTACTTGGTATTAAAAAAAAAGGAGAGACAAGTTATAGCGCACGCAAGAAATTATTCACTAACATTGTCACTATTGGTGCCCCTGGCACCGTTAGTGACTTGTTAAAACATTACCACTACTGTTAGCTTCTGTGCGGCCTTGAAATGTTAGGCTAACAGCGCTGTTAGTGAATTTGACTAACATTACTCTTCTGTGCGGCCAAATCATCGCTATCGGTACTGTTAGCGCGCTGTTAGCGCTAACAACGTTTCTGTGCGGCCGGCACTGGTCGATAAGGATTGACGACAGGACCCTGTCGCTGTCGACGACGTGGTGCTATCGCGAGTCCTCGAACGGTTGAAGTTGTACCAAACAGCCGGCGACTAATCTTGGATGACCATCGTCATTGGAGAGTGCCAGAGCGGGCGTGGTCATCGATACGAAGTTGCGTGACGTTTCAGAGTCCAACTGGAAACTCAAGATGGAAACGCGGGATACAAGTTCTGAAGATAAAAGCTTCACCGCCATGCATGGTTCAGGAAATCAAATTACTGAAGCCTTCTTAGCAGTAGCTCCATATTCGAGGTGCTGTCCCAGTGACAACAGCTCCCTGATCAAAGGACCCTTTACAAATTGAATAAATTCACATTGTCCAAACTGCATATGCTTATTTTATTAATCAACTTTACAGATCATTATTTACAGTCACTTATTTATTCTAGTATTTTTCCACCTTATTAATTAGCAAGTACAGACAAATACCTAAACTTTATTGATTTGTGAAATTCTGCCTAGCCATATATTAAAAGTAAGCATAAATAATATTGAACTATACTCATATTATCTTAAATATCACTTTAATAAATGACTGAATTAAAGTCTTCATAATTCAGAACTTCAGAGCACAACATTTGATTTTGTTTTAATTTTTATTTATTTTCTTCTGCATTCATATCAGTACAACATTTTTCGGTAATGTATATAAAATAAAATACTTTTTGACAATGCATCAAGTACATGTATGTGTAACAATTGTTTTTCAAAAACAAACACGAAATGATAAATTGTCCAATTATTGTAATTCATAAAATATAAAATCATTAGCGAAGAAGGACTGCCATTATAAGCAGTTTGCTTGAGAATATGGCAGCCCCAGACAAATATTGTGAAATAGCTAAAACATGTTTAAATAAGCAGAATGGATAAATAACTGAAATCCTAAGTTAAGAGCATATTGATGATAAAATGGTGATGATGATGATGATGATGATGATAACGGTGATGATGATGATGATGATGATGATGAAGAGTTGACACAGAAATTTGACTTGTATATTCAGATAGCATCGTTTTAACTTTGGCTTTAGATGAGTAAAGGGAACAACAGGATTTAATGAATTCTGGGAGAGAGTTCCATAGGTCTGGACCATGGTGTCTTATTGATCATGTATAGCTGACTGACTTTAAGACAAACATTAATTTTCTTTCAAAGTTTTTGACATGCACAAACTCTTGTTAACATAAATTCATGTTGAAAATCGCCTTTTTGTACATTCAAGTTTCTGGATAGCACTGAAATAAAACTTGGTAGAAAATTTTATTAAACTCACTACCATTGTGGGTAGGAAACTCCTCCAGAATTAACACAAACTGAGGGTCATTGCTTGCTGGCTCCTCAGAACACAACCTCACTCAAAGAGCAAACTAACTAAGGTGAGCCCACTCACTCTGTACAACAATAGGGTATACATACAGACACAATAACCCTTGGGTGGGTCTTGGAATCTGAAGTGGTTTCTCACCTGTTACAAGAATTTAAAGGGGAATTAACCTCAAAATATAAATGTGCTTATATTCAAAGATGTAATCTATTCCTTCTTGTTGTCCGACGTAGCTTTGCATTAAAATATACGAGATGGATATAAATCAAGATTTTCTCAGCAGAATTATCGTCTGCTTTAGTGATACCTGGGGGCTACCATTTTCTTGATGTGTACATAAAGATATTTTTAAATCCGGCCGAATGCAAAATTGTCTTTCTTCCTGATACAAAATCCCATTTGGGATTTAAAATATTTTACAGATAAATAAATATATTCTTAAAACGAAAGTGTTTTTTATATTTCTTTGAAAATTACTAATCTACTAAAATAAATCTATTTTCCTGATACTGTGACGTACGCGACGGAGCGAATTAATTCAAATTTATGGATGATAACTTTCCCGAGCGTCAATAGTGACAAACTATGCATTCACCTGCTTTAAAGTAGATATTCAAAGAAAATCACAAATATGGCAATTAATGTATCACTAGAAACTGGGAAGCTTACAGATGGCAATCGTATAAGTTTTATGTCAACTGCGTATCTGATGATTATAAAAACAACACAAATAAAAGCTCTTCTCAGCATCTGGAATATCCGAGGATTCGCCAGAAATATAGCGATGTTTTGATGTCGTCACACTCGGGATCGATCCTGCTTAAGCAGACGACGTCCTATAATGAATGAACGTAATTGCAATGCAATTATTTATCAAATTATAAAGAGTTTGGTGTATTTAAACATGACCTTATTTCACACCATTATAAAGGGAAAG
Organism: Heliocidaris erythrogramma; assembly: GCA_025617745.1. Classification (NCBI taxonomy): domain Eukaryota; kingdom Metazoa; phylum Echinodermata; class Echinoidea; order Camarodonta; family Echinometridae; genus Heliocidaris; species Heliocidaris erythrogramma. The sequence continues at coordinate 18,842,692 of CM046859.1, forward strand.
TGAAACTGATTCTGATAGCTAAAACCGTTTGATTGTAAATACACAGGAGAAGGGTCAATGATCAATGAAATAAACCCCACTTTCAAATTGAAAAGCCCTCCGAATAATAGCAGGATGGTATTCGTTGCCTCTTGAAACGCCGAACATGCCCCGGTGCAAGCAGCTGAAAATACAATGGCGTCTTATTTTGTTTACAAGTGACTGATTCCTTTATTTTTTTAACGCTGCATTTTTCATCAAAATAATACCATACACGAAGTTAAGAGTGAGGCAACAGACTAACATTAAGACTGACGCTAGTGAAGGAAGAGAAATAAATGAAGAGGAGATGACAAAATAGGCTCTGAAAACTGTGTAAGATGTTATGGGACATCGTCTGCTTAGACAGGACTGGTCCATGGTGTGTCGTCACATATCTCAGCAGCGTTCGAGGAGCTCTTCAGCTGCTATATCGGGGGCTGTATTTTACCGTTTTATAATTGATAATAATCATTACTTCAAATGTTTCCAAGCGTTGAATTTGGATAACCTTGTTTAATTTATGCCATCTATGCAATAATAAGTATTAAGCCAATATTTAAAATCATTAAAGTTCTACTTTAAGATAATGGACTTCAATAGTCAGAATGCGCGTCGTATATAAATTATGTTCTGCTCTGCCAGGCAAGCCCAATAAATCGATTTCTATTTAGCAAAACCACAGAATTTAAAATGAAATCTATAAATTTCACATTTTAGAATACATGTTTACACCTGTTATAAATTTGCCATCATAATATGGGGATTTTTTTGTAATGAAGAGAAGCAATTTAGCTCTAGGATTTAAAATATCTCCCTGACCGGAACGGTTTCCAATGGTTCATGAATTTCATGTACAACTCCATGTCATCAAGAAAATGGCATCCCCCATGTAAAGTGTTAGCAGATGATACCGTGTGCTAGAATGTCTTGATTTAAACCCTTTTCTGATACATGTATTTTATTTCTAAAGTGATACAGGCCAATGATTAATAATTATTACACCTTTGAACATAAGTACATTTATATTCTGGTGTTAATTCTCCTTTAATCAGAGCTATACATACATTCAATTAGCTCTGAATTTAATGAATTAGTGGCAGAACACATAAACTTAAGAAATATAGTCCAACCATAGAGCTACCAGTATGTAGTCCAACTCATCTTTACCAAAATAGCAATACCGCCATCACAAGGTTGAAATGAGTAATTTCACACTTTTATTTTTTTCCTTTTCCTTCATTAATTTACCTACATGTACGTAATAGTCATAAATCATCTTTTCCCTGTAAGGATTTCTTCTTTGTATGATTCAAACAATTTTAGAATTTTGTTGTCAGAACTAGAATGAAATGCTTGTGACAATTCCTTTGGTCAAAAAGCAGGTGTTGTATATAATTATTTATATCAGCATATTGGTTATGCTGTATAGTGACAGAGGCTGGGAAAAGGGGAGGGGTGGTGGTCTAGTGGGGGGCGTGACGTCTAGGAGACGGTTCAGTCTATCAGCGGGTGAATAAAACTTGACAGGAAGCCAGGAGCAGGAGAGAAAGTAAAGCATTATGAATATTCATTCTATTTCAACCAAAAAAATGTTGGTGGGTCAGAGATGGTTTAAATATATAGAAGGGTTACTTGAATAGATGATTCTTAGTGTGAGAATTTTAAAACCAAATACATGTATGTTGATTCTGGAGTATACTTTTTTTTTTAAACAAAAACGATGATTCTTTTGTAGGCAGGCTTATATCTATTTTTTGTGTGCTTTATTCCATCACTGCAGTTTTCTAAAGGGGCTTAGAAAAATGCCCATGCGTGATGGTATGTCAATCGTTTCCACATTTTTTGTAGACGCCCTTTTGGGGCCCTGCCCCCCCCTTCTTCCACTTTGAAATTAAAATTTTATAGAACTGAAAATTTAAGTCAGTCATAATAGAAGGCGCTATAGCATATTATCATACAGAGCCATGCATCGATCTGTACAGAACATGTACGTATGACGAGCTCTGTTATTATACAGGTCATATCTATCTATCTATCTATATTACTAAAAAAATGGATTCTGTCTGTCTGTCTGTCCGGCTATGCGTTTCGCCATCTGTTGACGCATTGAGTTGAAAGTTGGTATAGGGATAGGTGTTGGGTCCACGAGGTTTGTGGCGCACTTTTCGTGTTGATCCGAGAGGTCAAAGGTCATCTAGGGGTCAAACAGGGTCAAATCTTAACCGAAAGTGCTATGGAGTTGAAAGTTGGTATAGGGATAGGTGTTGGGTCCACGAGGTTTGTGGCGCACTTTTCGTGTTGATCCGAGAGGTCAAAGGTCATCTAGGGGTCAAACAGGGTCAAATCTTAACCGAAAGTGCTATGGAGTTGAAAGTTGGTATAGGGATAGGTGTTGGGTCCACGAGGTTTGTGGCGCACTTTTCGTGTTGATCCGAGAGGTCAAAGGTCATCTAGGGGTCAAACAGGGTCAAATCTTAACCGAAAGTGCTATGGAGTTGAAAGTTGGTATAGGGATAGGTGTTGGGTCCACGAGGTTTGTGGCGCACTTTTCGTGTTGATCCGAGAGGTCAAAGGTCATCTAGGGGTCAAACAGGTTCAAATCTTAACCGAAAGTGCTATGGAGTTGAAAGTTGGTATAGGGATAGGTGTTGGGTCCACGAGGTTTGTGGCGCACTTTTCGTGTTGATCCGAGAGGTCAAAGGTCATCTAGGGGTCAAACAGGTTCAAATCTTAACCGAAAGTGCTATGGAGTTGAAAGTTGGTATAGGGATAGGTGTTGGGTCCACGAGGTTTGTGGCGCACTTTTCGTGTTGATCCGAGAGGTCAAAGGTCATCTAGGGGTCAAATAGGATCAAATCTTAACCGAAAGTGCTATGGAGTTGAAAGTTGGTATAGGGATAGGTGTTGGGTCCACGAGGTTTGTGGCGCACTTTTCGTGTTGATCCGAGAGGTCAAAGGTCATCTAGGGGTCAAATAGGGTCAAATCTTAACCGAAAGTGCTATGGGGACCAAAGTTGGCATGTGGGGTGAAGTTAGGTTAGCGAAAATTTTGGCGCCGATTACAAGGTCATCCGAGGTCATTTCAAGGTCAAATGGTAGGGAATGTCCTATGGAGACCAAGGATGAGATTTGTTTATTTGCAAAGTCTGAGAACCGCGTACGTCCGAGAACCGCGTATGTCCGAGAACCGCGATCCCCCGGGTAATCGGCTAGTTAGAACTATAATTATATAGGATCTCTATGGACATTATTTAGATCTAGATCGACTGTATTCTGCATTCTGTTTCTGAGCTGATCAAGTTCCACTTCAAATATTGATGTTTCGTAATAAGTCCACCTAGCGTGTTTCTTTCAGGGTTTTTTTTAACAGTTTATTTCCCAAACAGTGACAAAGTAAATCCCACGTTCTCCCTTCACATCATTAGTCTAGTCTGGCTGTTATTTTGTTGGCAATAAGGCCCTGACGTATTTCAGCCATTAATACTTTTGCAGCATTCAGATTTTGCAGCTCCACAAAGATACTACACCAAAAAGTATCGACCTGAAGACTCTTCTCTCCCTCTCTCTCTCTCTCTCTCTCTCTCCAATCTCGAGGTAAATCTCTCAGACTCTCTCTCTCTTTATTTCAGTCTCTAAATTTCTCTCCCGCTCTCTTTTGCTTTCTACACGTTATTGTATTGCAATAATATGGCATTTTGTTCACTCAGTTGAACAATGATATACGTAGGTTCTATATAGGCAAGTAAAATCAATTCCTACTTTCTCGTCCGGATTTTTGATATTTGGTTCGCTTCTAACAATGTATAAATGCATATAATACTAATGATTTTTGTTACAATTACCTCATTGCCTAGATGTCCTCTATTATCATTTATTTAATTTTAGATAATAAACAACTAATAACAAAAATATTGAGGCCAACCAAAAAAGGACAGAGGGGACAACTGGACGAGAAACTTTTGTCTTTATAACTTTGAGTCTGTATCCGACGTGGCCGCTCTTCCCCCTCCACCCCTCTTGTTGTCCTGTTTTATTTAGGAGCATGTGCGGAGATTTCTTGCCACGGCCCGGGGGGGGGGGGGGGGGACAAGACTAGCCTTTGCCACTGGTTGTTGTACAGAATTCAAAATTTCTGGGGGACGCGTCGCCCCCCCCCCCCCCCCTCCCCGGGATTGCCGCCCATGGTTATATAGGAGAAGAAAGTTTTGCCTTTTGGTGGGGTATGAGATGAAACCCGGCTAGTTATCACTGGTATAGAATATTCAGGGGCGGATCCAGGATTTTGTAAAAGATCACACAAATCTCCGAAAATTTTCTCACAAGCATTAAAAAATAAGGTTGTCCGATTTTTGGGGTCCAGTTTTCCACAAAAGATTATCTGACAGGCAAAAAATAAAATAAAAAAGGAATTAAAAAGGTTATCAGCTTTTTAAAAGGGGGCACAATTTTTAAAAAAGAGGGAGCACAATGTACACGCCCCCCCCCCCCCCCCCCCCCCCCCCCCCCCTCCTGAGGCCCCTCTAAATCCACCACTGCGTGTATTTATGGAAATTGTTATACCGGTATCGCTTTGGGGAAAAATCAGTTGCTTTATACTGCATGCATCGCGCGTACGCGGTGTGAAGTTGTCATTTGAGTTTTCGTTCGGTATACGGTACCGTACGTCGACTTGGTACACATGTAAATGCACTTTTCGTGTGATGAAACAATAACAATGGCGAACTTCACGCAGTTTCTTCTATGTTTGGGTTTTATTCTCAAGTTAACACTAGCTGTGGACGAGGCAAAGACTCCATTTGACGATGTTTTTGAAGATGTAACATCTTGCAGTTCATCATGTGAACAAACATATCCTTTGCACACATATCCAAAGGTAATTTAATCGTGTTTTGTTCCGACCAAATCTCGAGTTGAGTTTAGCCTGAGAGGCTGAGGAGTGTGGTGAAATAGCTCCACTCTCTATTCACTGCTATTTCTACTGCTAGATTCTCTTGCACTTTACAGTGCAGTGCAATGCGATTAATCAATGCCTCTTGCCACTGCCACTGCCAGTGAGTGAATGACAATGCATTGTTAGTCACAATGCGCTGCACTGCAATTTTACTTTCAAGTTTCAGTTTTAGGCTCAAAGCCTCAAGTTACATAAATGTTTGAGTTGAGAAGTAAACAAGTCAGTTTTATGTTTTCTTTAATTTTTCATTAGAGTTTAGGAAAAGGATGTGGGTGGTTTTGTGTTCTGTGGCTGTGCAGTTGTGCCTGTCAAAAGTGTCATTTTTACTAACTATATGGCTAGAGTGCCCAAGTCTGCGCAGTGCCCATGTCTGCGCACACGCGTAATTGTGCGATTTTAATAAAACAAAACACCCAACGAACACAAACTTTTCATCTTTATCATAGCGATAAGTATTCATGCAAAAAAACGAGTCAAAATAATGAAAAAGGTCTCATTTCAGACATTTTATTCACAAGCCTCAGAATGTTGTCTTTCACATCAAAACTCTCGAACTGCGTGTAAAATGAATGAGTGCGCAGACATGGGCACCATTGTTTTTTCAATGTTGAAATGACACGGCCACTGTTTCTAGTGAAAATAGCATTGTTCTTGCTCTAATTTTGGTGAGATTTTTTGCAAACTTACTCTTTAGAATATCAGGAATAATATAAAATTAAGCTTTAGAGGAATATTAAAGAAATGCTTGCTCATTTTCAGGTCAAAACCTTAGGTGCGCAGACATAGGGCTCCCCATCATACTATAGTTTCGTGTGTTACATGTATGTATACTTTCGTGTGTAGAATCTAGGCAGTCATACACCTCAACTGTTTCAAACACCACTGCACAAAAGTCAATAGCATTCACTCAAAATCTGCATTTAATTTACATAAATTACAAAAACCGACCCCAACATATCCAAGAGGGAAGAAATACAATAAATTCAACTCACCGATGTTGGAAAAGATAATTCCAAAAATGAAATCCGTAATTCACTGTCGACATTCTCGCGAAACAAGCTATCGGAGTCATTGTGCGTATTTCCTGGTCGCCGCGGGCGCTGACATCTCCCCAAAAGAATTTTGTCGTTAAAAAATTTGGTCCCTATCGCGTACACGGAAAAGTCTTGATTTTCTGGGTGCGCAATCGTAGAGGTTGCGATCCCGAGTTTCTACGTGGACAAAAATTTTATTGCCCGATTTTAGTCTAAGACATCGGTATGTAAAACAACATGTGATCGCAAAACAAATTGGCGGGGATTTCTTCTGTTTTGGACATGATTTTGACTTTGGATTTTGCTGGAAATATCAAAAATCTGAAGTAGGAGTGAGTTTTTTTAGGGCTGAATTTGAAAGGAAGTATTTTAAATATTTATCTTATTTTCCCCCCATACTTTTACTACATGTGACAGAAAATACCAACAATTTTTGCATGCATATATATCGTGGTGGTCAATATGACCACTATTTGTGGTGAGATTTTAAGGTATTATTAAAGTGGTCTATGAGTATGACCACACCACGGAATAGTGGTCATAGTGGTCATATTGACCATTATATTCCACATACTAAGAATCTTTCTGTTAGATTGGTTAAAAGGTAATCATGTGATACAACGTTTTCCCAAGCAATCAACCCGAGAAGACAGTTGTGACCTTAATTGACGGAATAGTACTTATGTGTTTCGCTGATCTTGTCAAGTCCATTACAGAGTCACAATGCGTTATCAATATTTTGGGTACGCCCAAAATGAAAGTGCGTAACCTTGACGAATAGTCAAATTGAAAAGTGTGTGACTCTACGAATACCGGTAGTCAAAATGAAAAGTGTGTGACCTGTACGAATAGCTCCATAGGTGTACTAAAATAAGCGCGCATTGCCCAATCGCACGCTTAAAGGGATACGCCACCAGGCGACCGTGGGGAAAGTCAGGATTGTGTAAGCCCCATTCACTCGTTCACAAAGTTTGTTGGACTACTAGGATTACTTTTCGGACTGCACGAAGCCGACCGAATCTCGCACGAGAGCTCGAGCTCAAGCGGAGCATGCATGTTGCGCGGCGATCAGGTAACGATCACGCGTGCCCTCTCGCGGCATAAAAATCTCCACAATCTGCGGTTGAGTATCCCTTTAAAATGATAAAACAATTGTGCGCACCAAAGGTAGGGGTAAGCTTTATGGTGGTTTTAACATCTTTTGTGAATGCAGGCCTAAATGTCTTTTTCAAGTAGTAGATGCTAATTGTCTTTTTCGTACCAGTTGTTTCAGATGGGGAATATAAAGCAAATAATCACCTTTTGATTTCAGACAATGAGACGTACAATGTACTATCACTTCCTCAGCGATCTGAATGTATAACGCTATCACATCCAGATCACCTCGGAAGTGATAGTTTGTCCCTTCACCTTCACCAACGGTAATTATTTGCTTACTATGCGGGGTGAATGCAAAAATACTAGGTATTTTCCGTCCCATGTACTAAAGGTATGGGGGAAAATAAGATAAATATTTTAAATACTTCCTTTCACATTCAGCTCTTAAAAATCTCACTCCTACCTCAAATGGCCGTTAGGAAGAACTTCTGGTATTTCCAGCAAAATCCAAAGTCAAAATCGTCTCTAAAACCGTTTTTTTTTTTGGCGATCGCATGTTGTTTTCATTCCGCCGATGTCTTAGACTAAAATTGGCCAATAAAAGTTTGTCCACAAAGAAACACGGTATCGTGTAAGCACATCGATCTCTACAATTGTGCACACAGAAAATCAGGACTTTTCCGTGTACGCGATAGGGACCAAATTTTTAGCAGCAAAATTCTTTTGGGGGAGATGTCAGCACTCGCGGCGATCAGGAAGGTACACAATGACTCCCGATACCTAGCTGTACGAGCTCTTGGCTCATCAATCTGGTACTGGCCTATGGAGCTGTAGTACATGGGGTGCATATACTTTTTGTGGAGGGGGATATAAAAAAAAATCTGTATCTAAATATCACCATTTCCCACATACTGTGAGCCATGCAAACTACTCTCGGAGTTTGCTAAAGGAGTTACCTTCCAGGCTAAACTAAAATTGTAAAACTCAAATGAATAAAAAAGGGGGAAAAAACCACAATAATCGGCAGGTGTGATAAGGTTTTTCTTAAAAACCTCACCTTGCATGTGTAGTCCCATATATACAAGTTACACGTGCAAGGTAGGAAAAACCTGATCACACCTGCCAATTTTTGTTGTTGTTTCCCCCTTTTTTATTCGTTTGATTTTTACAACTTTAGTTTACCCTGGAAGGTAACCCCTTTAGCAAACTCCAAGGTGGTTTGCATTGCAAATGGTGATATTTAGATCTAGATTTTTTTGTTGGGAAACGGTGATATTGAGATCTAGATATTTTTGTTGATATCCCCCTCCACACAAAGTATATGCATCCCATGTACAGCTCCGTAGGCCAGTACCAGATTGATAAGCCAAGGAGCTCGTACAGCTACCCGATAACCCGTTTCGCCAGAATCGACAGTAAATTACGGATTTCATTTTTGGAATTATCTTTTCCAACATCGGTGAATTGAATTTATTGTCTTTCATGGATATGTTGGGGTCGGGTTTTTGTAAATTAAATGCCGATTTTGAGTGTATGTTGGTGACTTTTGTGCAGTGGTGTTTGAAAAAGTTGAGGTGTATGACTGCCTAGATTCTACATACGAAGTATAGTAATGCTGCTATGAGTGAGTATGACTAAGTTAAATTCTATGACTGTCATGTATGTCATGAGTTATGTTGACAATGCATGAGTCAACATAGACCTATTTAAATATCTTTTATTTACGGTAGAGGGTCTAGATTATTTTAATGCTTTCGAGACAATTGACCACATTTTGTGGTTTGGCTCAATAACTTTTCATTCAGAGCTCTAAAAAATTATTACCAGGTGCATGAGTAGAAATTAAGAGCAAATATATATGCACACTGTCCATTTTTGTTGCATGACCATATTGCATTTGATGCCAGGAATTTAAAAAAAAAGAATAAACTATAAAATCCTTGAATTAGCAACACATTGAGAGGTTTAAAATCATTGTGTTTTATCAAAATTGGCAAGTTTTTCAAGTTTTTGACAGTTGGTAACCATGTACACGTAGACTCTAGACCTATATTGTTTTCAAAGACATCATCACATCAGTCTACATTTTATTAGAAACATGTAGCACTAAAAGAATATATCACTGTTGCCAATTTGAAGAACAAAATATGATCAATTTAGCCCTTAAATAATTCTTGTCATGAAATGGTTTTAAAAAGAAAGGTGCTGATGACTGCAAAATCGTCTCTAAAACCGTTTTTTTTTTGGCGATCGCATGTTGTTTTCATTCCGCCGATGTCTTAGACTAAAATTGGCCAATAAAAGTTTGTCCACAAAGAAACACGGTATCGTGTAAGCACATCGATCTCTACAATTGTGCACACAGAAAATCAGGACTTTTCCGTGTACGCGATAGGGACCAAATTTTTAGCAGCAAAATTCTTTTGGGGGAGATGTCAGCACTCGCGGCGATCAGGAAGGTACACAATGACTCCCGATACCTAGCTGTACAAGCTCTTGGCTCATCAATCTGGTACTGGCCTATGGAGCTGTAGTACATGGGGTGCATATACTTTTTGTGGAGGGGGATATAAAAAAAAATCTGTATCTAAATATCACCATTTCCCACATACTGTGAGCCATGCAAACTACTCTCGGAGTTTGCTAAAGGAGTTACCTTCCAGGCTAAACTAAAATTGTAAAACTCAAATGAATAAAAAGGGGGAAAAAACCACAATAATCGGCAGGTGTGATAAGGTTTTTCTTAAAAACCTCACCTTGCATGTGTAGTCCCATATATACAAGTTACACGTGCAAGGTAGGAAAAACCTGATCACACCTGCCAATTTTTGTTGTTGTTTCCCCCTTTTTTATTCGTTTGATTTTTACAACTTTAGTTTACCCTGGAAGGTAACCCCTTTAGCAAACTCCAAGGTGGTTTGCATTGCAAATGGTGATATTTAGATCTAGATTTTTTTGTTGGGAAACGGTGATATTGAGATCTAGATATTTTTGTTGATATCCCCCTCCACACAAAGTATATGCATCCCATGTACAGCTCCGTAGGCCAGTACCAGATTGATAAGCCAAGGAGCTCGTACAGCTACCCGATAACCCGTTTCGCCAGAATCGACAGTAAATTACGGATTTCATTTTTGGAATTATCTTTTCCAACATCGGTGAATTGAATTTATTGTCTTTCATGGATATGTTGGGGTCGGGTTTTTGTAAATTAAATGCCGATTTTGAGTGTATGTTGGTGACTTTTGTGCAGTGGTGTTTGAAAAAGTTGAGGTGTATGACTGCCTAGATTCTACATACGAAGTATAGTAATGCCGCTATGAGTGAGTATGACTAAGTTAAATTCTATGACTGTCATGTATGTCATGAGTTATGTTGACAATGCATGAGTCAACATAGACCTATTTAAATATCTTTTATTTACGGTAGAGGGTCTAGATTATTTTAATGCTTTCGAGACAATTGACCACATTTTGTGGTTTGGCTCAATAACTTTTCATTCAGAGCTCTAAAAAATTATTACCAGGTGCATGAGTAGAAATTAAGAGCAAATATATATGCACACTGTCCATTTTTGTTGCATGACCATATTGCATTTGATGCCAGGAATTTAAAAAAAAAGAATAAACTATAAAATCCTTGAATTAGCAACACATTGAGAGGTTTAAAATCATTGTGTTTTATCAAAATTGGCAAGTTTTTCAAGTTTTTGACAGTTGGTAACCATGTACACGTAGACTCTAGACCTATATTGTTTTCAAAGACATCATCACATCAGTCTACATTTTATTAGAAACATGTAGCACTAAAAGAATATATCACTGTTGCCAATTTGAAGAACAAAATATGATCAATTTAGCCCTTAAATAATTCTTGTCATGAAATGGTTTTAAAAAGAAAGGTGCTGATACTGTGGAGTCTACATGTAGCTTGACTACCCCTTTCATAAGCCCCCAATAGCGTGTAATATAAGAACAATAAAGAGCATTAAAGTCTAGGGGCAATATTTGAAAGCTTTAGTACGCTTCACTTTCCTTTTAACTTTCCTCGTAAGTCCCTTATTTTAATTGAGCTCTAATAGACTTCCAAATCGGTATCCTGAAAGCTCACTTAGAGCTCAATTAAGTCCCGTATAGTCAGAATATGCTCTTCCTCTTTTTTAGTCCATTTCTACCAATCAGATGTAACAAAGAAAATGGTGTATACACGCTCCAGCTTCAGCATAGCATAATGTGTCATGAACCGCTGACTGCACAAGCCACTGTAAAATGAAATCTGATGGCTTTGTGATAGTTTGACTGTCTTGATTTCAAACATCCACAAAACGTTGAAAACCAACTCTGAAACTGCTCCTTTGTATCAAAATGGATAAAGTAATTTATCATAGAATCAAACACATCATCCGTGCGAATGAGCGGGCAACATTTTACATGAAAAATACAATAAAAGAGTGCCATGTATAAAAAACGGAGGACTAAAGAGACCTATTGGTTATTTTCATTTTGAATTTAATTGACCGCTAAAAGAGTTTTCAGAATACCCGACAAGAGTTATCAGAACACCCAAACTCTTTTAACTTGTATGCCCACACCAAGTGGCCTTCATTCTTGAGTGCACATCTAGTTAGTAGTTTAAGTTTGAAGTTCTGAACTTCTTGAAAACTCGGAAGCAGGACCATCTTCAAAGAAACCTAACTTTTTCTATAGCAAACCGAAAAGAGCTCAAATGAACAACAACAACAAAAAGAACACAAAAATTAATTTTTTTTCTCCTTTTTTTTCCCCCGTAGATGGAAGATCTGAGGGCATGTCAGCGGGGATGTCGTCTATTTTCCATGCTAGAGTTTGGTGAAGTGGATTATGAAGAAACAGACTTCAATTATACAAAGGAAGCTTGCAAAGGAGGTATGTGATACCGTATTCCAACAACTACCCCCGTACTTATCAACCCCGGGGTCTGCATCCCAGGACAATTTCATGTACATGTACTAGTACATGTATCCCAAAGATAATTAACCCCGGACATGTAGGAAAAGTTTCCCAACAAATAAAGTCTTCTATATTTGTGGGCCAGTTCGGGAAACTTTTGAATGCCCATTTCATCTTGAGAGAACATAGATTATTTTATACATATTTTATTGTTATTGTGTATACCTGTGCAGCAAATAGACCGCTTCTGTAATGTATACAGATTTATGCACATATATTCTCTGAGCACCTAGTGACGAGCTATTCCATTAACCTGCTGTTTATAAATGAGCCTCAATGCTTGGAATCCAGTTTGCATACATTATTTGTTGCTATGTCCAGCAAGCTTTCTGGTTATCAAGAACAATCTTTGTTTGAAAGGTATGTATAAAATTTGCATATATTACTGAAGCGGTTTATTGGGAAGCGGTCTATTGGGAAGCGTTCTATTGGGAAGCGTTTTCTAAATCCAAGGAGAAGTGCAATGCTAAATATTTTAAATCGAAGATTGGAATGGAAGTACTGTATATGTACATGTACCTGTACCAGCCCCCTCCCTCCCCCTCCCTCCCATCCGTTATACATGTACATATACCTCATCCTGGAATTTGTGTGTGATCAAAAGTATTACTAATGATAATATCACTATGAACATGGCGAACAAAGAAGCGGACAAAATATACAGCTCCTCATTGTACCTTCCACACTTGTTCTGGTAGACAAAAGAACACCCCTTCATTGTTATTATGTAAAAATATGTAGAACAGGTGCATATGCATATTCACCTGTTCTACTTATTTTACTATTAGCAATGAATGGATGTTCTTTTGTCTACCAGAACAACTGTGGAGGGTACAATGAGGAGCTGTATATTTTGTCCGTTTTCTTTGTCATCGTGTTCATAGGGTATGAAGTGGATAAATACACTGTAAACTGTTACTGTTGGCTCTTTATTCTGGGTGATGAATACATTTAGCTTACCCTCAACTGTGAATCAGAAATTATTTATACATGTAGTCTCTTAAGATCCGGTCAGTAGTAATTACATTCTGAGTGCAATATTATGCATTATATCCTATATGAAGCATTTTAGCGGCGCATTAAAAACGCATACTTTTGTCCGCTTGATTTGTGCGTGCAATATGAGAGCATATTGCACGGAGCGCTGAACTCCCCATAGGCTACAGTACTAAACTTGCCGTGGAATATTATGCCGTATTTTGTCTGGTATGTTTGCGTGTAAGCCTGAGTCATATCGAATATTTCGTAAACCGGGATTCGACAGCTTTGATTCGATCAAATACCGGTGCATCGATAAATGATGGGCGGTGAAAACAGAGTTGCACACAGTTGCACGCAGTGCATGCACCATGCACCGGTGACCGGTCCGCTGGCATCGCGGGCATATATATGGGCTCTCGCTGCTCGAAATTAACGATAGCCCGCTAGCCAATGGCTAGTAAAAATCACAGCGGACGAGCCAAAATCTTAAGTTTCTAGTCCGTATGGCTAGCCAAAATATCACTAGTGTCGCAAGAAGCGATGCTCATTGTCGACACACCCGACAATGATTCAAATTCAAAGAATTAATAATCTTACTTTGTCTTTGGAGAGCTGAATGGAACACGTTTGTTCGATGCCCCCCCAAAAAAACAATACGAAATAAACTTTTTGTCGCTCAATATAGACTCGACTTCATTCAGCTTCAGAGATCATTCAGAAGTAATTGCCAATTTGATGCGAGTGTGATATTAGTTATTGCGAATTAAGTAGCAACACTCGTACTCATGCCCGTATTTATCATGTTCAATTATACAATTGTCAAATTGACAATGCAGAGAGAGTGCAAGAAAATTATCGTAAACTTCAGTTCGTAACGACAAAACGATTTTTCCATAGAGAAAGCACAGGTAAAGCGTGACGTCCTCCGCGAGCGAATTAGCGAAAGTTAGCCAACAGTTTGAAGTCGCCTTCACGTTCTCTGCTAGTATATATGCTGTACGTTACGGAGTTTCTTTTTTTTTATTTGCTCTTTTCATGGTGGCTACGGTAGTCAAAAATCTGGCGGACTACAAATCGATGCACCGGATTTGCCAAAACGAATTCGGGATTCGATGTCTTCGATCGAACACCGGCTAACCAATCGATTCGACTCAGGCTTATTTGGGTGCGCGCAAAGAATGCAACGCGTACACACATACGCACTGAATTCCCGATAGGCTACAGTACTAAACTTGCCGTGCAATATTATGCCGTATTTTGTCTGGTCTTTTTGCGTGCGCGCAAATATGCAACGCATACACTCATACGCACATGACGTCCTAAAGAGGTTAAGTCAAACTTGTGTGATCACTATGAATTATGATGAGGGGCTCTATTAACTGAATGTGGTTGGGTAAATGATTTTTATTAAGTTCTAAATCATTATCCTGTAGGGTATAGATAATAATAATTATATTGGATGGCTTTATTTCATGGAATACCATAAATATTCCACTCGTTGGGACCAATATTGCACTCACCTTCGATTCGTGCAATATTGGCCCTAACTCGTGGAATATTCTCTGGTATCCCATTCAGAGCCATCCAATATATATAATTGTTCATTTCCTAACACACGTATGGACATCTGTTGTATTCTATTGTTAAGTACACTATATTCCACTATATTCCACAGCTGTTTATGCATACATTTCTGATCTATGGTCCATTGCACACTGCATACATGTACATGTAAATTACCGTAGTAGACAAAGGGTGAAGTACAGGTTTATTGATTATTTTTAGTGCACAGATCTTCAGAAATGCACTTTGTAAAACTACACCTGTTTGCCACTGGTGTGTGTATTTAAGTTTTACCTGTATGCATTCTTAAAAAGAAAAGGTGCTCTAGACAACCCCAGTGTTTAATCATGGTTTGCCAACGTAAATGATTTACAATGTACATGTACATGTTTAAATCATTTTGCATTCGTGATCATGCTGCCTTCTCGCTAGTACATGACACCCTTGGTGTTTATACCAAGGGTGAGGAATTTCAGAAAATCAAAACCATGTGTAGATTCTCCCAATAAGGGTACTGATAAGGGTAATAAATAAGCCTGAGTCGAATCGATTGGTTAGCCGGTGTTCGATCGAAGACATCGAATCCCGAATACGTTTTGGCAAATTCGGTGAATCGATTTGTAGTCCGCCAGATTTTTGACTACCGTAGCCATCATGAAAAAATCAAATAAAAAAAGAAACTCCGTAACGTACAGCATATATACTAGCAGAGAACGTGAAGGCGACTTCAAAGTTCAAACTGTTGGCTAACTTTCGCTAATTCGCTCGCGGAGGACGTCGCGCTTTACCTGTGCTTTCTCTATGGAAAAATCGTTTTGTCGTTACGAACTGAAGTTTACGATAATTTTCTTGCACTCTCTCTGCATTGTCAATTTGACAATTGTATAATTGAACATGATAAATACGGGCATGAGTACGAGTGTTCCTACTTAATTGGCAATTACTTCTGAATGATCTCTGAAGCTGAATGAAGTCGAGTCTATATTGAGCGACGAAAAGTTTATTTCGTATTTTTTTTTTTGGCATCGAACAAACGTGTTCCATTCAGCTCTCCAAAGACAAAGTAAGATTATTAATTCTTTGAATTTGAATCATTGTCGGGTGTGTCGACAATGAGCATCGCTTCGTGCGAGGACTAGAAACTTAAGATTTTGGCTCGTCCGCTGTGATTTTTACTAGCCATTGGCTAGCGGGCTATCGTTAATTTCGAGCAGCGAGAGCCCATACATATGCCCGCGATGCCAGCGGACTGGTCACCGGTGCATGGTGCATGCACTGCGTGCAGCTGTGTGCAACTCTGCTTTCACCGCACATCATTTATCGATTAACCGGTATTCGATCGAATCAAAGCCGTCGAATCCCGGTTTATGAAATATTCGATATGACTCAGGCTTAGTACTAATAAATCAGTCAATGCCTACTTTCATTCTCCAATCTCAGTATTACTGGTAAGCATGCACTGAAATAGATACATGTAACAATACACATTTACATACATGTACATGTATAAACCCAGGATAGGGTAATCACATACCATGCATGCATCCAGTGGCGGGTTTAGTGGGGCACTTCTGGCACATGCCCCACTCCCCCTCCCCCCCTTTTTTTTTTGAAAGTTGATAACCTTTTTTTTCCTTTTGGTTGTCAGAGAATTTGGAGGAAAACTGGACCCCCCCCCCCCTTTTTACAAAATCCTGGATCTGCCCCTCCATGCATCTACATGTACATGTTCTTATAGAAAGTAACATAATGAATGTTCACTTGATCAGTATTCCTTTGAATGTCCTGAAGGAAAAGAACATGATGATTAATATACATGTAATGTAACTTGCACATGCACATGTACATTGTAGGCCTATGCACATTCCATGTAACAGGAATGTGTACATACATGTATAATCTACATATGGGTATGTAACTACATTTTGAATAGCCCTTAAATGTTCACTCAATACAATCTTAAAATACTGCAGTCTTTCAATATCAAATTCAATGAAATATGAGGGACGAACAGTCTCAAACTTGTATGTACTTCTAGTAGTACATGTACATGTAACACTTAGGTATTCATTTCAGGCTTGCTTCATATTAAGCTTGTTCATCAATACATTAGTCCCTCAACAGTCATCATATTCAGTATATGTTCCCCCTTTATGTGCATGTACAGTTCATTGATCGGACAATGCTAAATGCTGACGCATATTAAAATGTAAACACATTTTCTGCTTATTTTCTTTCTTTTGTTTTATTTCAGCTTGTGATGAAGCATATAGCAGTGAAGAGCAATTGTTTGCTTGCTGCCTGGGGTGTACAGAACAGGTTCCATTTGCTATACAGATGAGAAAAGAGGTAAATTGCTTTATTTGGACAACAATTACATCTGTGTACTTTAGTCACATGACATGAACTGAAGTACCATGTACTGTTAAACTAGAAAATTGTGCTCCTCGTTAATGATGGCAGTTTTTGCTGCCAGAAACTTTCGTGACTTGGAAAAAATTCTGTTATGATTTAATCTTTTTGCAGCGTGAAGCGTGCCACTCACATATTTACAGAATTCATTGATTCATCTTTATTGTTACATATAAGACACATAAAACATATATTACATAATAATAAAGATGTTGACAAAAGCCAGGTCAGGGATGGTCATAGCCATTATGACATCACCTGGAGGGTGTACAGTACAAGAACAAGAACAGTATACAATAGCACAAATAGCACAAGTAAATTATATAAAGTCTCTTCATACATAATGGGAGTAATCAAATAAAGTATAATTATTAATGATTACATAGAAATCCATTATACCTTTCGTCTAGGGGCAGTATTTAGGCAAGAGAGGAAAAAAAAAGACCTGTATTTATTTTACAATAGAGTGTAAAATGTTTAACATTAAAATATTTCCAGTGAGTAATTAATAAATTTGTAATCATCATTATGTTACTCAAGTATCAATAAATAATAGAGAACCATAAAGACAATCAGTATAATATACATGTATCTTAAAGGGAAATTAACCTCAGCGTATGAATTAGCTTATTTTGAATGGTGTAGTATATGCCTCTTATTTGATACATGCAATTTCATGTAAAAACACAGGATATAGATATAAATCACTATTTTCCAGCCAAGTTATCGTCTGCTAGCAATAATAAGGGGGCTGCCATTACTTTATGTGTACACGAACATATTTTTCATCCCAAGTAAAATTTCCTTCATCGTTAACTTGTAATTGATTTTTAGAGGACAAATATATATTAGATAAAGTCACATATTCTGAAATGTAAGTTTAGTTTTATATATTTTTTAAAAGGTCTTAATTTGTTCATAAAAAATATACTTCATAAAAAATATACGTCAAGGACGGAGCATTGGCGTCAAGGACGGAGACAATCGTAACAATACCAAAACAAAGCGAGGAATCTGCTTTACAGGATGGCTATTAGAACTCATGGGTCGTCAATTATCTAGGCCCATGGCCAATAACAATCGTAATACAATCAGAACAAAGCGACGTATCTGTTGTAAAGGTAGGCTATTATCAATGCATATGGTACCTAATGATCCGTGTCATGCACAAAATGGCAGCCTCCATGGAAAGACGTAGCAGACAATAGGTGCATCTAGAATATCACGTGGGGTTAATTGTCCTTTAAATATTTGAATTAATAACAGTTTATGTATATGTGCCCTACACAGGCACACACAGGCACACACAGGCACACACAATGCTTACACAATGCTTGGATTCCTTGGAATGGGCGTGACGCGCCAGTACACACGTTAGGAGATGCCTACGTACACGAATTAAAACCTATAACTTTTATGCAATCGAAATTGTTATGTCAATATTATTTTCATTGAATTTGCCATATATCTATAAAAATATATTATTTACATTAAAATTCAAAATTATAAATTTATTTACAAATCTTAAAAAAATAACTGTCAATTACAGTGCATGCGTTTATCCTTACTTGTTGCCTTAAACCTCCAGGTACATGTATCGTGGGGACTGCCAAACTTGTGACGTCCATCCAAATAGAACAGTTTTCAGGAGATCAGATTTCAATAGATCTGTTTACTAAGTTATTCAAATTTTATGCATACTTTTGAAACAAAGGTTGTTCTTGACAACCTGAAAGCTTGCCAGAGGCTTGTCAGACATAGCAACAAGTAATGTATGCAAACTGGATTCCAAGTATTGTAGTTCATTCATTAATAACAGCTTAATGGAATACCTCGTTACTAGGTTCCCAGGAAAGAAACATCCATAAATTTGAATCACTTAGTAAACAGGTCTATTGCGAGTATCTAGTTTTACATGCATTGTTTCAACATATCCGTTAATCTTTTTTTAAATTTTCTGGTGTGATCAGGCCACAGGATCCAATTTCAATGCATAGTAGTTTGGGTTTCCAGCCGGCATGGGCGATGTCGTGCATGAGCCTGAGGCTTGCATATCTATCTTGTTTCCTCTGGCGTGCCTTATCTATGTTTACCTCAAAAGGGATAGTGAGCTCAACCAAAGTTATTTCCTTTTTGTTGCCATTAATAAAACACAGGTCAGGCCTTTGCCGTGTGGGAACAATATCAGGAGGGACGGTCCCTCCATTCACCATACATTCACCCTCTAAATCTGCATAGACCCGGTGGTCATCACACAAACCATTTTGTTTGATATACTTCAGAAATGTATGGATGACATTATTGTGCCTCCACTCATATCTTTTTAGCATCACTTCACAATTATTAAGTATATGGTGTAGAGTACCTTTAGCGTGACACAGGCTGCACAAGTCATTCAACCGTGTCCCCCATTGATACAGGTTTTTGTTGCTGGGGAGACTGTCAATAGCTGCATTGACAGCAAATTTCAAAACATTTTGGGGCATATATCGTATATGATTGACTTCCAAGATAGGTCAGTTTTCTCCTTCTCAAGGACCTTCATGAACTCACCCTGGACCAGGAGGGGTTCTATTTCCTTTACCCACTTCTCTCTATTTTCACCTTTCAAATTCACTTTGATTGCCTTCTTGGTGTTTTTCCAGTTGTTTTGAAAGCTACTTTCGTGCATTTGGTGTGCGGATTGAGTTATCGAGGACTTTCTGGTCCCAGTTCCCTCTCTCCTTGTCACTGTACATGTGTATGAATAATAAGGTTCAAAATTTCTGGGGGTGGGAGTGACATTGTAGTAAGTGGTCATAGCTTTACATCAGTGGTGTCTGTTTTCAGTCTTTTGCCATGTTTCAGACTTTTTCTGTTTAATTGGGTAAGGCCAACTGGTATCCCTGCTGACAATTACACATGCAGTACTTCAAAATCTGTGGCATTATGATACAGTTACAGTTACATGTTCTTGTGTACATTTAGTAAGATGCAGTATTTCAGTAATTCAGCAGTACATTAAAGGGATTGATTAACTTTGCTCTGGATTGAAAAAAAAAACATCACTGTTCCAGCTAATGCTGTAATCATAATTGCAAACCTTTAGGTCAGACAGGAATCGCCTGAGTTTTATAAGCTGATAGGTCATATGTTATATTTACGATTGAAAATTGATGTCGGGAGAGAGTACCACCGAACTCTAAAGAACTCTTACGGTTGGCATACCTCGCTCTATTACGGAATACCGTATGGGCTGGAAACCCGCTGTGAATTCGCCAAGCGCTGGTGCTTGGTTTTTGTGACTACAGCGCAGTGAAGAAGCCAAGCGACTTGCGCTTGCGGTCGATCTCAATTTTCTCTCTTTTAGGATAGTTAACGGGTTCCATTTTCTCTCATACTTTCACATATCCTTAATGGTATGTGTAGTTAGAGGATTGCACACAATTCACTGGCATTTGAGCTGATTTCACAATTTTTCACAAAGTTAATCAATCCCTTTAAAGTGCTTTAGGGCTTATTTTAATTGTCACTAAAAGCGGAAACACCAATAGATACTTGACAAGTTGACAGAGAAAGAAAATGTGAGTTGAAGCGTTGAAGGCAGTAATAGGGTAGGAATTAAGCCCGAGTCATATCGATTATTTCATAATCCGGGATTCGACAGCTTTGATCCGGTCGAATACCGGTGCATCGATAAATGATGGGGGGTGAAAACAGAGTTGCACACAGTTGCACGCAGTGCATGCACCGGTCCGCTGGCATCGCGGGCATATGTATGGGGCTCTCGCTGTTCGACATTAACGATAGCCCGCTAGCCAATGGCTAGTAAAAATCACGGCGGACTAGCCAAAATCTTAAGTTTCTAGTCCGTATGGCTAGCCAAAATATCACTCTAGTGTCACACGAAGCGATGCTCATTGTCGACCCAGCCGACAATGATTCAAATTCAAAGAATTAATAATCTTACTTTGTCTTTGGAGAGCTGAATGGAACACGTTTGTTCGATGCAAAAAAAAAACAATACGAAATAAACTTTTCGTCGCTCATGACTTTATTCAGCTTCAGATCATTTCCAAGAAGTAACTGCCAATTTAATGAGAGTGTGATATAGTTATTGCGAAGTTGGAACACTCGTACTCATGCCCCTATTTATCATGCTCAATTATACAATTGTCAAATTGACAATACAGAGAGAGTGCAATAATATTATTGTAAACTTCAGTTCGTAATGACAAAACGATTTTTCCATAGAGAAAGCACAGGTGAAGCGTGATGTCTTCCGCGAGCGAATTAGCGAAAGTTAGCCAACAGTTTGAAGTCGCCTTCACGTTCTCTGCTCGTATATACATGTATGCTGTACGTTACGGAGTTTCTTTTTTTATTTGCTTTTTTCATGGTGGCTAGTCAAAAATCTGGCGGACTACAAATCGATGCACCGGTTTTGCCAAAACGAAATCGGGATTCGATGTCTTCGATCGAACACCGGCTAACCAATCGATTCGACTCAGGCTGAGTAGGAATAACATCTCTAAAAGAGGATGTAAATGCATAAATGAGCAAGCTGTAAATAACATGGAAATACGTTCTCACAATATTCAGAAATATATGATAGTCACTGCTATGATTTATATTATTGGATGGATGCCTAATTGTTCAGCATTTTTTTGTTGTACAAGTCGGATCACCATTACTAATTATTGGTGTTTTTTTATTCATTGATATAAATTGTCATGTGTTTTGTGTAACAAGAACCTTCAGATTTCTCTTAAGCACCACCTGTAGTCAAGTCAAATTATGTTAATATCATCATCACCTGTTTGTATCTTTATAATCCCCAGTATGCCAGCCAGGAGGCCAGTATGCATCTCCTCCATCCCCTCTTCTCAGTACATAGCATCTTTCAGCAGCTGACCAGTAGTGTACGAGGGGTGTCTTTCTCCCAGGCCATGTTCTATTGGCAGGGAGATGACAATCAGATCTACATCTTTGAGACCCAGCCGGAGATTGACATTTTCACCGTTGATCCCGATCCTCAGGATCCATTCAGTGAGTATCAAAAATCCTTTTATTCTCCAAATATCAATGTCACAACTGGCAAAAATATTGTATCTTCAGATACATTGTATTCTAAAATTTTTTTTTTTTTTCGATATGAAGTATTAAGATTCACAATTGTTAGTGCTGTATTAACACCACCACAAAGGAAAAGTCTTGCTGAATGCTATATTGCCTTCACTCTAAATCCTCCTCTCGGTATTTAACAAAAATCAAAAATCAAATTATTTAATTTTTTTGTCATTGTTCCATATCTCAATTGGTAGAATATTGTTTTCACAACAAATTCTAAATTCTAAATTTCTTGCATTAAAATTTATGATAGCTGTACCAATAAGATTACGTAAACATGCATGTACCGTTACCATTGGCTGTGCATGCTTTACTTTCTTACCCAGATTTTGGCAGACAGTTCAATGGCTTTGAGACTAACCTGGAAGTACTGAATGACCATGACCCGACCTCTGACCCCAGCCGACCTTACGCCACTCACCTTGACACCTCCAGCTGGTTGGACTGCGTGGCCAAACGATCCGGTCTCCCTCGCTGGCTTCTCTCCATCACCATCCTCCTGTCTTCTGTCGCCCTCTTGTGGCTGTGTTGTGCTACCATGGTTACAGCTCCAGAAAGGAGAGTTAGAATACCCGTAAGTATAAGCTTGTTTTCCCCTTTTTCTTTGCACCACATGTTCAGTAATGATACAGTGGAACCTCGTTGTCACAAAATCCTTAGGACCAAGAAAATGACCTTTATATCGAAACCTTGTGATATTAGGACTAAAAAACAATAAAATACAAAGTAGTGGGACTGGCAAAATTACCTTGTTATAACGAGAGTTTGTTATAACAGTGTTCTTTATGACGATGTTCCACTGTAATGACTTTTTATCACTGTATGATTGGGAGAACAGTTCCGTTTGCTCTTGGAATGTTAATAAAAAAGGACAGTGATCCAACATAAAATTAAATGCAGTGTTTAAGCTTGTTGAGCTGCTGTATGTAATAATGTATATTTGTTCATTTGTGCTGGAAATCAATTTTTTTTTTGGTCAATACAAAGTTAAAGAATGATCTTTTATTGGTTTACTTGTCAACTCCTGTTAATATAATGATTTTGTTTATTAAAAAAAAAGAAATGTGTTTTGTCTCATCTTCAAGCTGTCCTATTGCAATTACAAAATACAATGTCCGTTTCAAATTCGAATTCATATTCATATATATTGTGTATCATCCACAGAAGCTGAGTATCAACGGTGACTTGGAATACCTGAAGCAACACAAGAAATGTCCCAGCGGCCACATCCCGGTCTATATCACTACTTACAGCCCTACCAAGTCATCCGTCAACGATGACGACGACGATGTCGAACCTCTGCCACTCAACATCGATATAATCCCCACCCAATCTAAGATCTAGTCTGTATGCTAGCAATCTTCGCAAAAATATTGTTTCAATATTTTCTCTCCTATCATATTCTCACTTCCCAGTATCATTTCCTCACAGTCTGCTGATTTGGATGTTAAATCATGATATCTTAGAAATAAATATAGCTAGTGATACAAATTATGTATTTTCAACCAAGGGAAATATTGGTCACTTATAACTTGGATATATATTGTACAGGTCATATATATGTGATCAATAATTCAACATTTTGACAAGCTTTTTCTTCTTGCACACAGTACGTTTTCTTTCTCTCTCATTCTGGTCAATACTAGTGTTCAATATTCTCTAAATGTATTTTTCATTCATTGTGAAAATACACTTGCATTATCGAAGCATTCTGCTATATAATTCTTTCCTCATTGCTTTTAATTTGATGCTATTTGGGTACATTTATTTTAAAAAAATCAGGATACATCTACAACGTAAGGGAACTAATAAGGTCAAAGTGAGGTTCACATTTTGGTTGATATTATTCCAGAATGGGCTGAAACATCTTGTGAAATTTGTTATTTTATTGTCTCGTAATTCTCACTTTGTCCAGATCTCATTCTATAATACTATTTAATGTCAAATTAGGCATTTCTGTATTACTTGTGCACTCTGACTTTTTTATAGTCACATTATATAAATCGTCTTGTCAAAGAATTCTTGGTGTATGGTTGTTGTTATTCTATCTTTGTATTAAGGAGTAACCATCAGCATATTAGCGGTCATAAATTTGTCATGCTTTCATTGGATGCCAGTATTTATTTTGAAATACATAAAATGTGCGTACTACCTTCGTTTAAAAGTATCGCTGATACTTCACAAAAACATAGGAAAGCTTCACCTTTTGTAATTTCAATTAAAAGCATATTACTCTGAATGTCCACCATAAAGCAATACATGTGCTTGAGAATTTATGTTTAATTTACAACCAGCAATTATAAATTATCTGCATGTAGCATTTTTATTGTATTTAGGGATTGCATGTACATTGTGTATCTGGAAATAGTGTGAAACTTTTAATGTGCTATGATAGAAGAAAAAAAGAAATTTTCTGCTTTTTTCTTAGGTTCATTTTATTGTTACTCGTGTTGAGTTTGAATAATTTTTAGTTGTTTATGTTGCTTACTTATGTGTTTCTGCCTAATTTTATTGCTCACTATTAATTTCATTGTCAACTGTCGAATGTTACCATTTATCTTGTATTTGGAAATAATCATGTCGGCAGAAAAAAAATGTATTTATTGCAATAGTTTATTTGATTAACTTTCATAAACAGGGTCTTGATTTTTCACCTCTATCTCATTTCATTTCAAATTACATTTGGATGTATATTATTAAGAATTCCTGTCATAATGATAACAGTCATGAGAATAATCGACTGTTATCTGTATTTGCACTTTTTTAAAGCTACATTCAAAATTATCATAGTATCTTATACCAAAGCCTCTGCCACATTGCATTATTTTCTAAGAGAAAAGGCATTGAGTGTAGGACACATGTACGCTGGATTCAAAGTCATTCAGCTCGAAAACCAGGCCATACATCGGTAACCGCCCATAACTGCAAGCCTGTGATGGTCTTCTCTTGAAGCAACCTCATTAATGATGTGCTCCAAATAGAAGGTTATAACCTTTAACCCTTTCAGGACAGGAATTATTTAAGGGCTAAATTGATCACACTTTGTTCTTCAAATTGGCAACAATATTTCTCTTTTGGTGCCACATGGTTTTAATAAGGTGTAATGTCTTCGAAAACATATACATGGTTTTATAAGAACTTTGTCAAAGTTGAAGAAATGGCCGATTTTGATATTAAAAAACAATGAAATTGAACCTCACAATGTGTTGCCAATTTAAGGATTTTAAAGGTTATTCTTTTTTAAAATTCCTGGCATTAAACACAATATGGTCATGCAACAAAAAAGGACATAGTGTGTGCAGAAATTTTTGTCTCTATTTCTACTTGTACATCTGGTATATCTTTTTGAGCTCTGAATCAAAAGTTATTGAGCTGAACCACAAAATGTGGTCAATTGTCTTGAAAGGGTTAAACGTCTGGTTAAGGCCAGAAGGGAATTAACTCTCCTTTAAAGGATAAGAGCTAATGACCTTCTGACACTGCAGATGAAAGTTCTTGATCCTTACTGCTCCTTTGGGTACTTCTCAGTTTCAGTGTGTTGCAGATGTGCCTTCATTTTCACCTTTTGTTGAAGTGATTCTTTGTACGTTGCTTCTTGAGCAACATGCACCTAATCGCTGATATTTCTGTTCACATATAGACCAATACATGAATGAACACTTGCTAATTGTTGCCGTTAGTTTTTTGCACGTGGGTATGACTTAGGGTGCTTTTATTTATACTCCCATTTTTCATGCCAGAATGACCCGTTTACTTCAAAACACGGTTGCGTCCACATTCCTTTTCGTACAATCGCTGATTTAAAACGCTGATGTAAAACTCACAAAAAGGTCATTTTGAATCGGCTTTTCTCCAAAAACACGGTTTCTGGGGAAGCATAAACTCACAATCATATGTAAATGCGTTTATATGACGTCATATGAACCAGTAGCATGTGCAATGAGGTTTGCGAAAACAGCTGCAGAGCCTGAAATCGCCTGGAGAAAAGAAGCATGAACAGTAACACCATGAAACTGCGTTTTAGATGAGCGTTTCAAAACGCTTATTATGCCTTCACAAAGAGTATAACACACCCTTAGTAACTGACACATGCAGGTTCTAAATACATGATTCTGATTTGTAGAAAGGCAAGCCAGGTTCAATTTATGGGGTTTAGTTCACTTGCTACTGTACATGCAAGAGGCTCCAAGATCAACCGTGTTATGAGATACAGTATTTTATTTCACACGGAGGCCCTCGAGCACTTTTCATTAGTGGATAAGAGATGCAATCACAATTGAATTTACACTGGATTTATGTAAGGTGTTGTAAATGTAAATGTTTCTTGTTTGCATTAGGTGCTGTGGAGCATGAAGATGAAAGCATTTTAACCAAAATCAGTGGCAGTGGAACCCTAAATGTATAGTTTTTCATTTCACAAATTAATGTTTACTAATTTTCCTTTTGTCTGAAAATAATTTTTATTAGCAAAGCACCTTACTTTTGGCATAGATATACTGTATACAACGTATGTAGCCCTAAGTAATATTTACCTTCTCATATATTCTTTATTTTGGGGTAATATAATGCATTTAAATTTTAGGCGCACATTGTATATTTACATGTGTTGTTTTGTTATAGCCGTGTCATGTTAGCATTATTGTGCATTATTCTTTCCTTTCCTCCAAAGTAATTGATGTTATTTAGATTCAAAGTGCAGGATAAAGATGTACATTTTACATGTCAGTATGTACTTATGTTCATTGTTACATATCTGAAAGGAAATGGAAGGTGAATTTTGTACAGGTGTTGCATAAAGGGACAAAAAGCCCTGCTTATCTCAGAAGTTGCAAGATAATGAAAGTTTGTGGGTATTGTAAATGGTAACATTTATGTGGTTGTGAATTGTGTTAAAGGGGAAACCATATTTGTTCTTCAGATTACTTTTTTTCATGGATATATAAAGTCAGCAGAGAAGGCAATAATAGGACATAATTGACTTCAGGCATTGGTCAGGTTTGGTTTAATTTTTGTTTCGAACCAATATACGAGACTTCATTTGAATGATGGAGATGAGGAGATTCAAAAAAGGATATCAACTGAGTAAGGTTCATATGAATTGAGTGTTGGAAATGGCTTGTGTCTGTCTATATGTAAATGGATTTGTACAGTAAACAATGTTATAATTTCTTTCTTTTTGCTATGTATCAAGGGTTTTACAATAATTTCTGGATTGATATATATTTACATGTAATAAATAAGACTTAACCTTTGTAGCGTCTAAGAACCCAAAGTTGTTACGAGTGTAATTATTGCCTAGTTAACCCTAAAACTGCTCCACACCAACTTTCCTTGTCTGAATTGAAATTTTAGGGTTTTTATGCGTTGAGCCATACATTTAAAATCTTTTCATCTGTGGGTCCGGACCCAGATTTTGTCCATTAACGTGTCCCGGGCGCCTTTCAGTGTCAAGCCCTGTAATCTATTCCTTCTTGTTGTCCTACGTAGTTTTGCATTAAAATATACGAGATGGGTATAACTCAGGAATTTCCCAGCAAGATTTATCGTCTGCTAGTGATACCAGGAGGCTGCCATTTTCTTGATGTGTACATAAAGATATTTTTAATCCGAATGCAAAATTGTCTTTCTTCCTGATACAAAATTCCATTTGAGATTTAAAATATTTAACAGATATATACATATATTCTAAAAAACGAAAATGTGTTTTATATTTCTTTGAAAATTATGATTTTACTAAATATCTGTCACAAAGCAACCAGGAATTTCAACCAAGAGCAATTACTAGGGTATAGCATCGCTTTTAACCTAAGGGAACAATAGGCTCACAGGCTAGAGTGCTCTGGTTGAATAGGAGAGTTATGTGAATGATGTGTGCTGAGCAGTGGTACCTTGTGCAATGAGCTGTGCATGAGTGCTAAGTGTATGTTGTATGAGCTTGCCACTGAGAGAGCAACTTTGGCACTGGTCAAGGCAGGACCTGCGTGCTGAGTGAGTGTGTGAGGAGATGAGATGTGCAGCAAGTAATTTCTGGTTGGCATCTATCCTGAAATCCGGGCAAAACAGGATCCACACCATGGCCCTGACACCATAGTCAGGCAGCTGGGTTCCGGGACTTCAGGGATCTTCTTGGGAATTCCGAGATCTTCTTGGACAGATCGTCTTACCTCTGAGACGAGATCCTTCGTCTGCTGGACAAGCGACTTCTACAACCGAATCCAACGTACGTTATACTTCGAGCAAGCTTTGGGGAACAGGCAACACAACCCTTGAACACACATGGACATTATCGAGTCTTCGTGCAACGTCTAGATGAGACAACACGAGCACAGGAAGACATATTGTAAGGAGATTTTGAGAACAGTCGCGGACATTTATTTAAATTGTTAAATACTGCACGTGCTAAAAATTATGATTTTCTAATATTTCCCAGGAGGAAAAGTTTGATTATTTGAGTGAGCTCATCATATTTTGGACTTTTGGGGTATTTGCAGTACTGCTATACCAAAAGAGGGTAATGGTTTATCTTACTGAAAAGAGTGATTTTTTGGGGGGGGTTTGGTAAACCCTTTACAGTGATATTTACATGTTTAATGCTTTGAATTATCACAAGAATATTTATGTGACAGAATGTATGGATCAATTACATTTGAATATATATAGTTTTTGCATATGACTTTATTATACTCTTTGAATTGTCATGTGAAATTTATTCTGAATATATTAGTCAAGTAAAATAAGATGAAATCTAATTAATAAATCATATTTTCAAGATTTGAATATATACCAAGGCGTTGAATTTGAGTAATTATGTTTGTGTAAATTCTTAACCAACCTATCTATATTTAGACAGAACAGTATCTATCGCCAGACATTGCAAAAACAGTGCATAGATCTGACAATACCAATCTATTTTCTTGATACTATGACGTACGTGACAGAGCGAATTAATTCAAATTTCTGGATGATGACTTTCCCTGAGCGTCAATAGTGACAAACTATGCATTCACCTGCTTTGAGATAATGGAGTTCAAAAGTCAGAATGCGCGTTGTATAAATTATGTTCTGGTTTGCCAGGCATGACCAAGAAATCAATTTCTAGTTAGCAAAACCGGAGAATTTAAAAAGAAATCTATAAATTTCAAATTTTAAAATAAATGTATACACCTGTTATGTATTTTCCATCATATATGGGGCTTTTTTATAATGAATAGAAGCAATTTAGCTCGTGGATTAAAAATATCTTCCTGACCCTGAACGGTCTCCAATGGTTCATGTACAACTCCATGTCATCAAGAAAATGGCAGCCCCCATGAAGTGTTAGCAGATGATACCGTGTGCTAGAATGTCTTGATTTAAACCCTTTTCTGATATTTTATTTCTAAAGTGATACAGGTCAATGATTAAGAATATATTACACCTTTGAACATTAAGTACATTTATATTCTAGTGTTAATTCTCCTTTAAATATCAGACTCTACTGTTCTTTTTTGTTCTGTCTCAGTATACATTTTTTCTTTCCACCTATCTCCATCTCTCCAATTTCCTCGAGTCTCTCACTCTCTCTCTCCTCTCTCTCTCTCTCCTCTCTCTCTCCTCTCTCTCCTGTCTCTCCCAATTTCCTACGAAATAGCAAAGTATTGGAAGTCTTTAAAAATAATAAATCTAGGCTTTTTTTCCTCCTTCCAATCTTCCAATTGTTATAGAAATCATGATAAAGTGGAACCTCATTAAAAACAAGATAATTTTGCTGGTCCCACTTCTATGTATTCTATTGTTTTTCAGCCCTAATATACCGAGGTTTCGATGTAAAGAGGTAATTTCCTTGATCCTAAGGAGTTTGTTATACAGAGGTTCCACTATACTGCACAAGAATGGAAGTCAAGGGGCCAAATGGGTGAAACGATGTCTGCAAAATGATATTTCTATTAATACAGCATCCATATATACATGAAGGCACTACAAATATATGAAAAATATGTTCACTTTGAAAAAGAAGTGTCATTTCATATGAAATATATGTATTTGTCAAACATACATGATATTAATTCCTCTGAACATTTACACATTCAATGAAAAACATGAAAATTCAGACACGATTTTCTGATGCCCCTAGACCATTCTAAAGGTACAGAAGTGCTGGCACTGAGGATATAACTTATCTGTGAATGAAATATTTCTTACCCACTTTATTTTGATAGACACCGAAGTCATCTGAGATTTGTAAAAGCACTTAAATGATCCCCCCCTATCCTTCTAAAATCCTATTTGCCTCCAGCATGTTAGAATACCAAATCAGGATCTGGGGAGCGTTTCATCAAGCGTTTTGTCAGTGATTTTTACTGACAAATTTGCTCTCAGCCAATCAGATGCAAGGATTTCAGTAGCTTATAACAGTTGTCGGATAAAATATCCGACAACTTCCTTTCATGAAACGCTCCCCTGATGTTTGGTACCTCCTTTAAAATTTTCTCCGAGATATTTGGAGTTGGATAAATCAAGAGATTTAATGATCGTTTGAGAAAATTCTTTTTCCACTGTTCTATCCATATAACCTACATGTACCAAGGAAGTATACTTTGAATAAACAGTGATGCACCCTTAGTTGCACTTGCTTAGTATCATTCTGTCTGTTGTTATTAAATTGCTTGTTGAAGTTGAAGTTGAAGTTGAACAGAACAGAAAAGACTCGACAGGATACACAGAAGACCAAAAGCCTATTATGTACATAGTTTGTCTTATTATTAGAATTTGCCCATCACAGATGGAAATACAAACATGGCATCTTCAGCAAGTCTGAACCAATGTATGTCAACCATCAACAACGTTCAAATGTCTTTTTCACCTCTCTTCGAAGAGAATACATAATGAACATCAAGTCTTTGCCTGAGTAACGATGCAATGAAATTCATTGTATCAATCTCCCAATCCATCATCAAACTTTGATTCCTTTCTTCTTGAGTTCTCTCCTCCTCTTCTTCTCCTCTGCCTCCATCTCTTCTACCATCTGTTTAAAGCGAGGACTGCGAGGATCGACCGCGTAGCCTAGTTTCTCCTTGGCAAGGGCTAGAAGATGGGATCTCTTTTCTTTCTGTTCTCTCCGCTTGGCTCTTTCCTCTTCCACCTTTTTCCAGTAGTCCTCGATCATCTTGGGCATCTTAGCCATGTTGGCTGCTATAAGCTTCTCCCTAAAACACAAGCATAGACACATGTCATAACTTTGGCTTAATAGGAGCTATCTACTACAGGATTAGTTATCAAGACAGAGAGTTTATCAAATTATCAAGTAGTAATGAACGATGAAAATTTGAAAAAAAAAATGACTCAAAACTGTACAGCCTGAAATTTAAACTGCACTGATCAATCTAGAGTTTATGTGCAATTTACAATTCTCTTTGCACATTCAGATGTGCAAATCAATCCACCCCCCGGCAGCCCCCCACCCCCCCCCCCCCCAAAAAAAAGAAAAAACCTGAATCTTCCCCCAACTCATTTAACAATAGTGATTATAACCTATACAAGGCATTTTAGCTGCAAAATAAAAAGCCGTATTTTGCACGCTACTCCGAATCCGTAACCGAAGCATGCAATATTTGTCATATTGCTCTTTTCCAGGTTTTCCCCATAGACCACTGTACTAAACAAGAGGGCAACATTTTTCCATATTCCACCCTTTCTTGCACTTATATTGTGTACGCATTAAAGTGTACAAAGGCTTAAACAATGGATACGTGCGGTAACGATTTACGTCACAATTGCTTGGCCCAGAATACAAACCTGTAAGAATAACCTGAAATCAGAAGGACTGACAGGCAAACAGACGTGTTTGTAATTGCTACAAAATAGGCATATACATGATATACATGTAAGTAATGATAATAATATTGGCTGGCTCTACTTTCGGGTGAATATTGAAAATATTGCCCTTAAAAGGGCACATTCATGAGAAAAAAGCACACAAATAAGAGAAATAGATCAGTGAAAGTTTGAGAAAAATCTGACAAAGAATAAGAGTTACATTATGAATTTTTAAAATTCTATGGGAATCTCAAATTAGCAACTCCAGGTCATGTGATTGTGATATCCCTGTGATGTCATGGATTCACTACTCTACATTGGGGTCAATTAATGAAAGAATATGCCTATTTTTGACAAGATGAAATTCAAAAACATGTTACCCTCAGTATACTTCGAGCACAGGAATAAAAACGATGTTTTTTGAAGAAAACTGTAAAACAATGACATTTCACGTACAAAAACAAATTGGAAAGTAGTGAATCCATGACATTACAGTCACATGACCCGGAGTTGCCAAATTTGAGCTTTCTATAGAATTTTAAAAATTCATAACTGTCTTATTCTTTGTCGAATTTTTCTCAAACTTTCACCAATCTATTTCTCTAATTAAAGGAGAATGAAACCCTGGGGAAATATCCATTTTAATGAAAAGATAGTAAAGAGAGAAGCAATTTAAAAAAAGTTCCATCAAAATCGGTTAAGAAATGAAAAAGTTGTGAAAGTTTGAAGTCTCGATTTACTTTCTATGGCGATCCTCAAATTGGCTATTTGCTTCAATGTGGCAGGTTTTTGTGGACAACTCTCCATATGTTTTGTACACAAAATTTCATATTTTCTCCATTATCTCTAAAGATGCTACTTGTCTCTTTGTGACCTCAACATATGTTGTGTAAAATACATTTTACCATGATATACATAGAGCTAAAAAAGAGACAAGCTGTACCTTGAGAGATAATGGAGAAAATCTGAAATTTTGTGTACAAAACATATGGAGAGTTGTCCACAAAAACCTGCCACATTGAAGCAAATAGCCAATTTGAGGATCGCCATAGAAAGTAAATCGAGACTTTTCAAACTTTCACAACTTTTTCATTTCTTAACCGATTTTGATGGAACTTTTTTTAAATTGCTTCTCTCTTTACTATCTTTTCATTAAAATGGATATTTCCCCAGGGTTTCATTCTCCTTTAAGTAATTTTTGTGCTTTTAGTTTTAGTTAAAAAGCAACTTTTTTCTCATGAATGTCTGATGAATGTGTCCCTTTAAAAGAACCATCTGTTGCAGGCAATATATTCTGATATCCACCTGAAGGCCAGTCAATATTATATAATTATTCAATGGATAGGTTTTACTTTCTGCTTTTTTTATCACTATAATCAGATTGACATGATTATGATAAGTTAGACCTCTCTAGAGTACCTCTTGAGTTTTTCCAAGTCTGCTGCCTGTTTCTCAGCTGCCAGTTCTGCTTGCATGGCTTGAAGACTTGGGAAATACTCTTCCTCTTCCTTGATCAGTTTCCTGAGTTCTGATTTAGTGGCCACATGATTGCGGGATCAACACCCGAAGCTTTACCCATTTTCGCGTATTGTTTGGCATGCCACTTCCTCGTCTTCTCCCACGGCCGATCTACCTCCGGGCGCGACCGAACAGCCGGCTGGTCGAGAAGTGATAAATCCAGCTGCTCTTCTTCTTCCACAAAATCGCTCATTCCTTCGAGAACTTTATCTGAATATTGTCTGAAAGGTAGCTGTGTTACACAGCATGTTTTCTTATGTATACTGCTCTCTCCATGTCTAATTTGTGACAGCTGGAGCACCGAACATGCCGAAAGTCTTTCAAATGTCCGTGGCAAACATTGCCTGAAAACTGCCATGGAAGTCGCCATATTTACATTCACTGTAACTTAGTGATAGATGGCGCCCTCAGCTTTCTGTCTGTTTGGCATTATGCCGTACCCTCGAGCTCTGGATGGACAGGTCCAATGCTCTATAATTATAAGTAATCACAGGCGTCAATGGCGGATCCAGGGGGGCAAAGGGGGCACGTGCCCCCCCCCCGGCCCCCCTTTTTTTGCTTGTCAGGGAATTATGGAGGGAAACTTGACCCCTATAACCCCCCCCCCCCCCCCCCACTGAGCGACTTTTCGAGAAGCTGGCGAGACCAACAAAATATGGGTCTACCTATTCCAAAAGTTGACAAACCTTCATGCCCCCCCCCCCCCGTCATGAAATCCTGGATCCGCCAGGGGGGCACAGGGGTGTCGATCCGTGTTCATGATACTAGGGATTATGGCACCCGGGGCAAAAAATGAAGTCCCCCCCCCCCCCCCCCCCGAGTGCCCAAATTTATCTTCGTCAGCGAAGGAGCAAAGTTTTTTTAACCCTAAAAAACGCAATTTCTTGTGCATTTTATCCAGGAAATTTTGCAATAATTGACCACCGCAATTGAGCGGTAGAGAAACTCGAATTTTATACACTAAAGGGAAAAAGAAACTTATAAAAGTTCAAGAGATCACCAAATTAAATTCTCTGCATGGAAATGTACCAAATTTGGATATAATGTTGATTCAATGCATGGCTTTAAATGACAGTCAATAACAAAAAGTTTTCTTCAATGCCACAAAAGAAATGTGCACTGAAACAAAGGACTCTCTAATCCCAAAGTCACAAAGACAAACTGCAGCCTTGTACACCATATGCATGTCAATGAATGAAACAAAAGAATTTCAAAAGGGATTTGCACCCCTCGAGCAAGAGGATATTGATGTTCTGCCATGGTTCGCCCGTTCACCAGACCTTTCCCCAATTGAACATCTCTGGGAAGAGCTTGGTCGACGTGTGTCAAGGCGTGACAATCAACCCATCAATAGGGAGACGCTCATTGCAGCACTGCAAGAGGAATGGAACAATGTTCCCCAGGCTACCATCGCGAATCTGATCGGAAGCATGCGAAGACGGTGTACAGCTTGCCAGCAAGCTAGAGGTGGACATACTGGCTATTAATCTGTTTGGATATGAACTTGCAAATCCCTTTTGAAATTCTTTTGTTTCATTCATTGACATGCATATGGTGTACAAGACTGCAGTTTATCTTTGTGACTTTGGGATTAGAGAGTCCTTTGTTTCAGTGCACATTTCTTTTGTGGCATTGAAGAAAACTTTTTGTTATTGACTGTCATTTAAAGCCATGCATTGAATCAACATTATATCCAAATTTGGTACATTTCCATGCAGAGAATTTAATTTGGTGATCTCTTGAACTTTTATAAGTTTCTTTTTTCCTTTAGTGTACATTGATAAGCGGTTTTCTATTCACTCACTTCTACAATCGGGAGCAAAACTAACGAAAACCATGAAAGGCTGGAGAAAGAGTCAAGAAATTCAGCAAGGCTATACCTGAAGTTGAGATTTCTTTCATAAGTTGAACCTTTGCAAATGCTCTTTTATATACTTTATCCTACATCGGGGGCGCAATATTTAGCAGGAGTAATATGAAACATTATATGATATAGCGAGCAAAGCAATTACATCTTTATTTTTTCAATTTTTGAACCCTTTAAGCTATTTAAGAATTATATAGGCCTACTAGGGGCGCGAAACTACGAGATCCTGAAAGATAATAATTATGCGAGGGAGCAAAGCGACCGAGCTTTTGAAAATTTTAACATTTCAAACCTTCAAAAACTAGATTTCTAGTGCATTAACCCTGCGGATTTTGGGGTGCGTAATCCGTATAAAGATTATGATTTTTCTTTCTGCCCCCCTCCCTAGATACGCCACTGAGCGAAGCGACCAAGCGGGGGAGCAGGGACTTTTTCGAAAATCTGTCTATAAAACTTCCATTTTAGAGCATCCCAAAATGTTTTTTTAATGAATAAAAGGAATGCACGGATCTACGCCAATGGACGGAACCCCTCAATTGAGAATGACAATGCGAGCGAACGAATTTTCTTCCATATTTTCGAATTGAAATTATGGCATTTCTTATAATCTATAATTCTTATTTCTTATAATTTCTTCTAATAATCAAAGAATGTCATGGTATTTCAAAGTCAAACATAATGAGTTTGGATAATTATTAGTTTTAAGTTAATGTATCATAATTATATGGGGGATGATAATACAGGCCATCCCCCCCCCCCCCCGGGTTCGACACCCATGGGGGGCCAGACGTGAAGGATCCAACCGCATAGCCAGGATTTCATTTTAGGGGCGGTTGTAAGCACACGAAGAGTGCGTAATTGGTGATGAGCACGCAAAGCTGCCCAGGGGGTGGGTGCAGGGAGGGGGAAGTTTTCCCCCTGCCGCGCGAAGCGCGAAATCTGTGACGTTTTATAGCAAATTTGAGAGAAACGGCTCGTAGCACCTAAATTTAGGCGGAAAGTTATTTCGAGGTCCGGACTGCTTTTCAGTTATTTGGACGTAATACTGCACTGTAACAGGGATGGGTGCAGGGAGGGAGGAGTTTCCCCCTTCCCGCGCGAAGCGCGAAAGTTCTGACGTTTTAGCAACTTTGAGAGAAAGACAACGGCTTGTAGCAAATAAACTTTTAGGCGGAAAGTTATAGTTCGACGCCCTGACTGCTTTTCAATTACTTGGACGCAAGATTGCACTGTATGTAACAGGGGTGGGTGCAGGAAGTGGGGAGTTTCCCCCCTCCCGCGCGAAGCGCGAAAGCTCTACGTTTTACAGCAAATTTGAGAGAAAGAAAACGGCTCGTAACACTTTTTTTAGGCGGAAAGTTAGTTCGACGCCCTGGCTGCTTTTCAGTTATTTGGACGCAATACTGCATTGTATGTAACAGGGGTGGGTGCAGGGAGGGGGACTTTCCCTCCTCCCGCGCGGAGCACGAAAGCTCTACGTTTTTCAGCAAATTTGAGAGAAAGAAAACGGCTAGTAGCATCAACATTTCACTGTATGTAACAGTGGGTGCAGGGAGAGGAGAGTTATTTACCTTCCCGCGCCAAGCGCGAAAGCTTTGACGTTTTAGCAAATTTTTAGAGAAAGATAACGGCTTGTATAGCCCCTTTTTAGGCCTTTTTCTCTCACTTCCCCCGCTTTTTCGCTCTCGCTTTTTTTTTTTTTTTTTTTTTTTAGTGGCTGAATAGGGGGGGGGGGGGGGCATGGCCCCCTTGTGCCCCCTGCCTACGCCAGTGTAAGTAATTATACATGTATTATAATTATTAGCCAGGTCAGAGGCCTGTGAACGATTTTGTTACTGGGGGTGCTGTGTCTCTTTTTAAGTCCACAAATCTCTAACAAGCAAAAAAAAAAAAAAAAAAAAGTTCCTCAGCTTTTTTGCTCCCAGGCCCATGTTATTAGCCATATCAGACATCTGAGCAAATTTTACATTTTATTGCCCGGCTTTGACAAGCCAAGACAAGTCAACAAAATTGCGGGTCGATAAATTGTTTATTGCCCGGTTTCGAAAGTCAATGGGATTTTGCGTGTTAAAATAATAGCGGGCAATAAACTCTATTTTTACAATATTTTCGAATTGGCTCTAGATGTCTGATTCTGTTACTAATGGATTAAACCAGCTTGAACAATATTCACGAAGAAACAATATTCGGATATTTGGCATACCCGAACATCATAATGAGGAAACAGATCAACTGGTTTGCAATCTCGCGAAGGAGATCGGCGTTATCATCACACCCAGTGACATTGATCGTTCGCATAGAGTTGGCCCAAAACAGCAATTTCACACGGATGAGCAATCATATGCGCAGGCCGCAGCAGATGGTCCTACCGGACATTCTGCGCCGGAAGGACACAAACAACGACACAGGCCGATCATCGTAAAACTCGCGTCATACAAGATTAAACGAGAACTTATACGAAATCGGCGCAAATTGAAGAAGACAAAAAGGGTGATAGTAGAGGACTTGACCAAAGCGAATGTCGCTCTTCTTCAGGACACAATGAAGCACAGAAATGTAACTACTGCATGGTCTACAGATGGCAAGATCTTTGCCATGGTCAAGACAACCGGGACAAGTGGTAATTCGAAACCGATTCGTAAAGCAATTTTGTCACATATAGACATAGGTTCTCTTTAGATCCTTTGAGTGACTTTTATCATTACGGTTTGATCATGACAAGATATAATTATTTATATGCTATTGTTAGATTTCCAGACATTCTTAGACAATTCTTTATCAGTTTTTACATGTAATTTTAAGACATTCTTGTTGTATATCTTGTTTTTCTATATCTTTTGTCGAAATGCCTGAAAGTACGGTAGATTCAATTATAAATGATCAATCTTTTTTGGAATTCCTAAGCCCCCCAAATGGAGAAAATGATTATTATTATGGACCCTCTCATGGATCATACACTTGTAATGAATTTAACAACTTGACCAATGATTCAAATGATAATATATTTTCTATTTTACATATTAACTGCCGAAGTTTAAGCAAAAATTATGATAACATTAGTTCTTTCCTGTGTTCATTAACAACTCAATTTACAGTTATAGCTTTGACAGAGATATGGATCAAAGATTATAACTCCTATTATGATATTCACAATTATACTCTTGTAATCACAGGTCGACGGAATAAAAAAGGCGGAGGAATCGGTTTTTATGTAAGAAATGATGTGCAATTTATACGTAGATATGATCTTGATATAAATACTCAATATTTTGAATCTCTTTTTATTGAAATACTTACTGGTAATAAGCGTGCAATTCTTGGAGTCATATATAGACCTCCAGACCAATCTTTACAAAGCTTTCTTGAATCCTTGGATGATATTATTGCATGTGTAAATACAGAAAACAAACTTATTTACATGATAGGGGATTTTAATATAAACTTATTTAAAGTAAATTGTCAATCTCATGTCAATGATTTTCTTGAAATGTTTATGTCAGTTAATATGTATCCTCTGGTTCATGGTCCAACGCGTGTTGCAAATAACTCAATCACTCTTATTGACAATATATTTACTAACGACCTCGAATATTGTTCATCTGGTACAATTTTAACAGACATCAGTGATCACTTTCCAATATTCTGTTATTATACTCAAAACATTCAAAATGTAAAACAACCTAATACTATAGTAAAAAGACAAATCAGTGAAAAAAATATTAATACATTTATTACGAATATTGGTAACACGCATTGGATCCTGAATGAAAAGGATCCTAATTCAAGTTATGATTGTTTTCTTAAACAATATCAACATGTATATGACATATGTTTTCCTATAAAATGTCAATTAAAAAAGAAAAAAAAAGGATTGATAAACCTTGGTTCAATGATGAATTAAGACAACTTTATAATAAGAAAAGTTTATATTACAAGAAATATCTAAATAATCGTTCTGCTTATAGACTTGCTGCATACAAAAAGTATATGAATGAATTTACCAATAGAATTAAACATGTCAAATATAAATACTTTAAAGAAAGTTTTGCTAATGCCGAAGGTAATA
Source organism: Heliocidaris erythrogramma (assembly GCA_025617745.1). Classification (NCBI taxonomy): domain Eukaryota; kingdom Metazoa; phylum Echinodermata; class Echinoidea; order Camarodonta; family Echinometridae; genus Heliocidaris; species Heliocidaris erythrogramma. The sequence continues at coordinate 18,882,095 of CM046859.1, forward strand.
GTAAACAAACGTGGAATATTATCAATGGTCTCTTAGGTAAAAGGTGTAAGAAAAAGGAAATTCCAAGTACTCTACATTACAACAATAACACTATTGATAATGAAATAGATATTTGTGAATCATTCAATGAATATTTTATTAATATAGGTCCAAAATTGACTTCAAATCTTGCAATAAATCACGACGATTTCAAAACGTTTCTTTAAAAAAATGAATACACAGCTTTTTTTACTCCAATTACTCCTGGTGAAATAATAAACATTGTAGATAAATTAAATAGTAACAAAAGCAGTGGTTTTGATGGTGTAGATGTGAAGATTGTTAAAAGAGTCATTCATCTTATATGTTATCCATTATGTATAATATTTAATTCTTCATTAGAAACTGGGATCGTACCAGATCAATTAAAAATTGCTCAAATTATTCCCATATTCAAAGGTGGCTCCAAAACTGAAATATCCGATTACAGACCAATATCACTTCTTCCGTTATTCTCTAAGATTTTAGAGAGAGCCGTCTATAATCGTTTATATTCCTTTTTAAATCATCATAATATTTTGAATAACTCGCAGTTTGGTTTCCGAACCGGCCACTCAACGTCATCTGCATTAAGTGATTTTACATGCCATGTCTCTCAAGTATTCGATAGATCTGAAGTCATGATGGGATTATTTTTAGACCTTAGCCTTTGATACTTTAGATCATGATATTATACTCGCAAAATTGTACAATTATGGAATACGCGGTGTTGTATTATATTGGTTTGAAAATTATCTTAAAAACAGAAAACAATTTGTGAAAATTAAAAGTAATTCTTCATCTATCAAAACAGTCGTATGTGGAGTGCCGCAAGGATCTATTTTAGGCCCGCTCTTATTTATTCTATCTTTAAACGACATTTGTAATATATCTGACAAATTAAAATATATTTTATTTGCAGACGACACCAGTGTGTTTATGTCACACAAAAATATTCATATTTTAGAGCAAGAATTCACTAATGAAGTAAGTAAGCTTTTACAATGGCTTTCTCTAAATAAATTGATTTTGAATGTTAATAAAACAAATTTTATGATATTTACAAAACAAAAAATAGATTTAAACGCCATCAAACTCCAGGTAGATAATCATGAATTCAAACGTGTATCGGTGAATAAATTCCTCGGAATAGAAATTGATTCTAAACTTTCATGGAATGAACACACTGGTGCCGTTTGCAATAAGGTTTCTAAAAATACTGGAATCTTAAATAAACTTAAATTTCTTCCCAAATGTGTTTTGGTAACATTGTATAATACTTTAATCCTTCCTCATTTGTATTATTGTGCTGAAGTCTGGGCCATGACAAGCGAAACCAACCTAAACAGAATATTAAAAGTACAAAAGAAATCAATTCGGTTAATTTCTAATTCTCACTACAGAGCTCATACTAAACCAATATTTTATCATTTGAAATGTCTCAATGTATTTGACATTTGTAAATACCATATGGCTATATTCATGTACAAGTGTAGAAATGAAACATTACCATGTGCACTTTTAAAGTATTTTAATTTAAATGCGTCAATTCATGAGTATGAAACTAGAAATGCATTTAATTACCATCTCCCGCTTATTAAAACAACCCTAATGAAAAAATCACTTTCTTTTGAAGGTCCAAAAATATGGAATTCTATACCAACAATCATAAAAAATAGTAAAACTCTACAAGTTTTTAAAAGAAAATATAAAATGCACCTAATTGAATCTTATGTGCAATAACTTTCTAGGCTCTTTACCCCCCCCCCCCCCCCCCCCATTTTTCAATATATATTGTTTGTTTTTTCATACTCCAAACAGTACAACATTTAAATTTCAATATTATTAATAACACTTTTCAGGGATGAACTCTAGCATAAGGTTTTATTAGGTGGTCTGTCGGTATCGACAGATCACCTCTTAATTTCGTCAGAATTTTCTTTATTATTAGGTGGTCTGTCAACGACAGATCACCTTTTAATTTCGTCAGAATTTTCTTTATTCTTTATTTCTTTATTTTTATTTTTCCACCACTTTCTTGTGAACACAATTTCTCAAAATCAACTCGATCAATTTTCTTCAAATTTTTGTCAATTATCAGACCATATCAGATCAAGTTCCCCTATCTTTTTCAAGGTCATCAGGTCATCGTGACGTCATCCAGGCGCCATTTTGTGAAATCACATTATCAATCATATCTTCATAACGAGTCATCAAAAATGAACCATATTTGACACACATCAACTTCAGGTCAAGGGTCAACATAAAATGCCATCAAAATCCGCGCACGCATCATGACGCGCACGTACGCGCGCGTCAAAATTTAAAAATGCTCAAAATCACTTTTTAATCAAATTAGAGTATGGTTCAGGACATTTTGAGCATTTCAAAATTTTCCGTCCGTGCGCGTTTGTCCTCGCGTTATGCGCGCACACAGCGCGTAGAGAACGTAAAAACGCCGTTTTTTCGCATGGTTTGTCTTGCTGACACTATTGTTGACAATTTCCAACTATTTACAGTCATTCTCGACCTTCCATAATGCCACACGCGCGCGTCAAATTTTCAATTACGTGAGCGCGTCAATGGGCATTCTAATGTAAAAAGTGGTGAAAACATGCCTATCTAGAATTCGCCATAGCTCGTCAGAATGCACGGATACCCCCAAATTCCTCTACATATTCTGGAAGCCTGTGAGTTGTGGATTTGAATTCATGTAGAATTTTTGCCGATCTCATGTTCTAACGTCATCGTATCTGCCTATGAACTCAAAACTCTCATTTTGAAAAGAATGACGTCATCATTTTTGTGTTCATGTGATAATATTTCAGTAATAGGTCGTCGATTTTCTTCCAAACTTTGATATGTTATAGCTGAGACAATTCTCTACCAGATCAGGAACCAGCATTTTTCATTTTGATGAAGGCATCATAGTGAAATTTTCAATTAAAGACGCCATGTCAGAATTTCCCCTATTTGCGTGTTATGTCTATGGAAGATGATTTTTTTTCGACTCATGAATCTACATGACATCGTTCTCTGGGCAGTATCTCAGTTATTTTTGGTCTATTTCCTTCCAGATTTTAATATGTTATAGCTGAGACTATAAGCTTTCATAAGTGTTGTCTCCAATTTTTGAACAGATGTCGGGATTATGCCCAATTTTCAACTACAAAATGGGATTTGAGAATCCCGTTTTTCGTTTACGTGTTATCTCTATGGGAAATATTTTGGTCTATTGGTCAAAGCACTTGCCTCCCATTCCGGTGACCCAGGTTCGATCCCGGTGCGTCCATTAAAAAAAATTTTTTTTTGCTTCTTTTTGCCTTTCATTTTACGATCTTGTTCGACTATTATAACATACACAATCACAAACCATGCAATAAACTGCCTTATTTTGCATGTTATGTCTATTGGAAAGTAGTCTCCAGTAGTTTGTGTACAACCCTATGGAAATTTTGATTCCCTGTCGTGTATTAGTTCATGGTCATATCTTCATAACGGAAAGTCATTTCTCACTCATATTTGGCAGGATTAAAGCTAATACTGATCCGGTCAATTTCAGAAAATTAGACGCGCGCGTACGCTTATGTTCGCGCGTCAGTGCGCGCACAACAATGAAAAATGCCAACCCCGATAACTCCTAAACAAGTTGGTCGATCTTTCTGAATCTTTCCACAATCATCACATCTTGACCAAACATCATGCACACCAAAAAGCAGATTCGTAGCTCAATTAGTTTTTTTTTTTTTTTTTTTTTTTTTTTAAGTGTCGACGTCGTTTTCTTGTCCATCTTTTCCTTAATAGCTCCTCCATCCTGCCATCTACAACGAAAAAAATGGTTCAGATTTGGAGGAAATTTGGGACCCATTTACTTCCAACTTGAAGATTCTTCACATTTCCACTCATTTTCCTCCCATTGACAAATGAAAAGCGGAAAAAACGGCAAATTCCCCCCTTATTTCAGTCAAAACCACCATTTTTTATGCCACTCCTAAACAAGACCGTCAATCCTTCTGAATCTTTCCACAATCATCCCATCTTGAACAACCCACATGCACACAAAAAAGCAGATTCGTAGCTCATTCAGTTTTTTTAATAAAACGTCATTTGTGTCTCTTGGACCCCCCCCCCCCCCTTTTACGGGGGCAATAACTCGAAAACGAAACTGTGAATCTTTTTCAAATTCGACACAGTCATGAGACCTGATAAGAAGAGTTCACAGTAACAATTTGAAGTTTACTAGGTCATTATGACATCATCTAGGCTTCATTTAGTGATTTTTTGATGAAAAAATTCCCTTTTCGGACCTCTAACTTCAGTTTGCGTGGTCCTAGAGACTTGGGACTTGATTCAGATGATAGAGCAAAAAATTCTACACAAAAAAAGCTCGTATAGCTTAAGCGTTTTAACGGGCGTCTTCAGGGTGAAAATGGCTTTCAAAGTTAAAATTGCCCATTTCCCCCATAGACACACACGTTGTAGCTTTATTAGGTGGTCTGTCAACGACAGATCACCTTTTAATTTCGTCAGAATTTTCTTTATTAGGTGGTCTGTCGGTATCGACAGATCACCTCTTAATTTCGTCAGAATTTTCTTTATTATTATTATTTATTCTTTATTTTCAACTTATTTCTTGTGACCGTGAATTCTCAAAATCAACTCGATCAATTTTCTTCAGATTTTCGTCAATTATCAGGCCATAGCAGATCAAGTGCCCCTATCATTATCAAGGTCATCAGGTCATCGTGACGTCATCCAGGCGCCATTTTGTGAAATCACATTATCAATCATATCTTCATAACGAGTCATCCAAAATGAACCATAATTGACACACATGAACTTCAGGTCAAGGGTCAACATAAAATGTCATCAAAATCCGCGCACGCATCATGACGCGCACGTACGCGCGCGTCAAAATTTAGAAATGCTTAAAATCACTTTTTAATCAAATTAGAGTATTGTCCAGGACATTTTAAGCATTTTGAATTTTTCTGTCCGTGCGCGTCCGTGCGCGCGTTATGCGCGCACACAGCGCGTAGAGAACGTAAAAAAACGCCGTTGTTCGCATATTTTGTCTTCCTGACACTATTCTTGACAATTTCCAACTATTTACAGTCAATCTCGACCTTCCATAATGTCGTACGCGCGCGTCAAACTTTCAAATTCGTGCGCACGTCAATGGGCATTCTAATGTAAAAAGTGGTAAAAACATGCCTATCTAGAATCCGCCATAGCTCGTCAGAACGCGAGGAAACCCCAAATTTCTGTACATATTATGAAAGCCTGTGAGTTGTAGATTGGAATTCATGCAGAATTTTTGCCGATCGCATGTTCTAACGTCATCATATTTGCATATGAACTCAAAAAAATGATTTTGAAAAAATGACGTCATCATTTTTGTATTCATTTGCTAATATTTCAGTAATAGGTCATCAATTTTCTTCCAAATTTTGATATGTTATAGCTGAGACAATTCTCTACAAGTTCAGTCTCCACCATTTTTCATTTTGATGACGTCATCACACTGAAATCTTCAATTAAAGACGACATGTCAGATTTTTCCCTATTTGCGTGTTATGTCTATGGAAGATGATTTTTTTTCGAATCATGAATCTACATGACATCGTTCTCTGAGCAGTATCTCAGTTATTTTTGGTCTATTTCCTTCCAGATTTTAATATGTTGTAGCTGAGACTATAAGCTTTTACAAGTGTGGTCTCCAATTTTTGATCAGATGTCGGCATCATGCCCAATTTTTAAGTACAAAATGTGATTTGAGAATCCCGTTTTTCGTGTACGTGTTATCTCTATGGGAAATGTTTTGGTCTATTGGTTAAAGCACTTGCCTCCCATGCAGGTGACCCAGGTTCGATCCCCGGTGGGTCCATAATTTTTTTTTTTTTTTGCTTGTTTTTGCTTGTCATTTTACCATCCTCTTCGACTATTATAACATAAACAATCACAAATCATGTAATAAAATGCCTTATTTTCCATGTTATGTCTATTGGAAAGTAGTGTGCAGTAGTTTGTGTACAACCCTATGGAAATTTTGATTCCCTGTCGTGTATTACTATGGGGTTAATCTCCCAAGTATCCTGCAATATCAAATAGTCCTGTTTGATATCACAATTTCTCAAAATTGGCTTTGTCAATTATCTTAATTATCTTATTGTGACGTCATTTAGGCGCAATTTTCTACAAAATTAATCAACTTATGGTAGTATCTTCATAACCAAATGTCAGTTCTGTTTCATATTTGGCATGATTAAAGTCAATGTCATTCCAGTCATGGTCATCATCATTATCACCATCATCATCCTCATCACCATCATCATCACTGTCATCACCATTATCATGATCATTCTTTGTCTTTTGTTCTTTATTTCGTAATTATTTTCAAGATTCTATCATCTCCTAATTTCACAGTATGCATTATTTTCTCCCATCTTATCTTATATCATAGTTTATCATGCATATCTTTATATTTCACCTGTCAACTTCTCAACAAAATAGAAGATACGGACGACATTGCATGCACATCGTTCTGATACGAACGATTGCAGTTCTAAATGTTGTCATTATCATCATTATCGTCATTGCTATGAGCATCTTATCATTATCACCATTATGATTGTTATCTTGCACAAATATCACATCTTACAATGACAGTTTCACACATTTTTCTACATTCCTGTCCTCCAGAAGCATCTCCATTCATGGCATTCTTGACATCCTATCTTCAGTTTAGTATTTCCCCATTATTATGATCATCCTGATTACAATCATGATCGTACAAATTAAAAGACAGACCACCTAATTCGTCCTCATGACGAATTAAATTCTAGTTAGGTGGTCTGTCGTAGTCGACAGACCACCTCTTAATTTCGTCAGAATTTTCTTTCTTTATTTATTTATTATTAGGTGGTCTGTCGTAGTCGACAGACCACCTCTTAATTTCGTCAGAATTTTCTTTATTATTATTTATTATTTATTATTTATTTTTATTTTTCCACCACTTTCTTGTGAACACAATTTCTCAAAATCAACTCGATCAATTTTCATCAAATTTTTGTCAATTATCAGACCATATCAGATCAAGTGCCCCTATCTTTTTCAAGGTCATCAGGTCATCGTGACGTCATCCAGGCGCCATTTTGTGAAATCACATTATCAATCATATCTTCATAACGAGTCATCAAAAATAAACCATATTTGAGACACATGAACTTCAGGTCACGGGTCAACATAAAATGTCATTAAAATCCGTGCGCGCATCATGACGCGCACGTACGCGCGCGTCAAAATTTAAAAATGCTCCAAATCACTTTTTAATCACATTAGGGTATGGTTCAGGACATTTTACGCATTTTAAAATTTCCTGTCCGTGCGCGTCCGCGCGCGCGTCATGCGCGCGCACAGCGCGTAGAGAACATAAAAACGCCGTTTTTCGCATGTTTCATCTTCCTGATAATATTCTTGACAATTTCCAACTATTGACAGTCATTATCGACCTTCCATAATGTCGTACGCGCGCGTCAAACTTTCAAATTTGTGCGCACGTCAAAGGGCATTCTAATGTAAAAAGTGGTAAAAACATGCCCATCTAGAATTCGCCATAGCTCCTAAGAAGGGGCGGAAACCCCCAATTTCTTTACATATTCTGAAAGCCTGTGAGTTGTAGATATGAATTCATGTAGAATTTTTGCCGATCTCATGTTCTAACGTCATCATATTTGCATATGAACTCAAAAAAGTGATTTTGAAAAAATTATGTCATCATTTTTGTATTCTTTTGATAATATTTCAGTAATAGGTGGTCGATTTTCTTCCAAATTTTGATATGTTATAGCTGAGACAATTCTCTACAACATAACGCTCCACTGTTTGCATTTGGATGACGTCATCACACTGAAATGTTCAATTAAAGACGCCATGTCAGAATTTTCCCTATTTGCGTGTTATGTCTATGGAAGATGACTTTTTTTCGAATCATGAATCTACATGACATCGTTCTCTGAGCAGTATCTCAGTTATTTTTGGTCTATTTTCTTCCAGATTTTAATATGTTGTAGCTGAGACTATAAGCTTTTACAAATGTGGTCTCCAATTTTTGATCAGATGTCGGGATCATGCCCAATTTTTCAGTACAAAATGTGATTTGAGAATCCCGTTTTCGTTTACGTGTTATCTCTATGGGAAATATTCTGGTCTATCGGTAAAGCACATGACTACCATGATTAAGGTACCTGGTTCGATCCCGGGGCCGATTTTTTTTTTTTTTTTTTTGCTTCTTTTTGCCTGTCATTTTACCATCCTCTTCGACTATTGTAACATAAAAAATAACAAACCATTAAATAAAATGCCTTATTTTGCATGCTATGTCTATTAGAAATTAGTGTGAAGTAGCTTGTGTACAACCCTATGGAAATTGTGATTTCCTGTCCTGTATTAGAGCTATGGGGTTAATCTCCCAAGTATCCTGTATCATCATCATTATTATCATCACCGTCATGATCATCATCGCTATTATTATATTATCGCCATCATCATTATATCATTATAATCATCATAATCACCATTATCATCATCACCATAATCATTTTACAATGACCGTTACACATTTTGCTACATTCCTGTCCTCAAGAAGCATCTCCATTCATGGCATTCTTGACATCCTATCTTTAGTTTAGTATTTCCCCATTATTATGATCATCCTGATTACAATCATGATCGTACAAATTGAAAGACAGACCACCTAATTCGTCCTCATGACGAATTAAATTCTAGTTTATTTTTATTTTTCCACCACTTTCTTGTGAACGCAATTTCTCAAAATCAACTCGATCAATTTTCTTCAAATTTTTGTCAATTATCAGACCATATCAGATCAAGTGCCCCTATCTTTTTCAAGGTCATCAGGTCATCGTGACGTCATCCAGGCGCCATTTTGTGAAATCACATTATCAATCATATCTTCATAACGAGTCATCAAAAATAAACCATATTTGACACACATGAACTTCAGGTCAAGGGCCAACATAAAATGTCATTAAAATCCGCGCGCGCATCATGACGCGCACGTACGCGCGCGTCAAAATTTAAAAAATGCTCCAAATCACTTTTTAATCAAATTAGGGTATGGTTCAGGACATTTTACGCATTTTAAAATTTCCTGTCCGTGCGCGTCCGTGCGCGCGTTATGCGCGCGCACAGTGCGTAGAGAACATAAAAACGCCGTTTTTTCGTATGTTTCATCTTCCTGATAATATTGTTGACAATTTCCAACTATTGACAGTCATTATCGACCTTCCATTATGTCGTACGCGCGCGTCAAACTTTCAATTTGTGCGCACGTCAAAGGGCATTCTAATGCAAAAAGTGGTAAAAACATGCCCATCTAGAATTCGCCATAGCTCATCAGAAGGGGCGGAAACCCCCCAATTTCTTTACATATTCTGAAAGCCTGTGAGTTGTAGATATGAATTCATGTAGAATTTTTGCCGATCTCATGTTCTAACGTCATCATATTTGCATATGAACTCAAAAAAAGTGATTTTGAAAAAATTATGTCATCATTTTTGTATTCTTTTGATAATATTTCAGTAATAGGTGGTCGATTTTCTTCCAAATTTTGATATGTTATAGCTGAGACAATTCTCTACAACATGAGTGCTCATTATTATTCATTTGGATGACGTCATCACACTGAAATTTTCAATTAAAGACGACATGTCAGAATTGTCCCTATTTGCGTGTTATGTCTATGGAAGATGATTTTTTTTCGAATCATGAATCTACATGACATCGTTCTCTGAGCTGTATCTCAGTTTTTTTTGGTCTATTTCCTTCCAGATTTTAATATGTTGTAGCTGAGACTATAAGCTTTCATTAAGGTGGTCTCCAAATTTTGATCAGATGTCGGGATCATGCCCTATTTTGAACTACCAAATGGGATTCGAGAATCCCGTTTTTCGTTTACGTGTTATCTCTATGGGAAATATTTTAGTCTATCGGTAAAGCACATGACTACCATGGTCAAGGTACCTGGTTCGATCCCCGGGGCCGATTTTTTTTTTTTTTTTTTTTTTTTGCTTCTTTTTGCCTGTCATTTTACCATCCTCCTCGACTATTGTAACATAAAAAATCACAAATCATGTAATAAACTGCCTTATTTTCCGTATTATGTCTATTAGAAAGTAGTGTGCAGTAGTTTATTTACAGCCCTATGGCAAATTGTGATTTCCTGTCCTGTATTAGAGCTATGGTGTTAATCTCCCAAGTATCCTGTATCATCATCATTATTATCATCACCATCATGATCATCATCGCTACTATTATATCATCGCCATCATCATTATGTCATTATAATCATCATAATCACCGTTATCATCACCATAATCATTTTACAATGACCGATACACATTTTGCTACATTCCTGTCCTCAGGAAGCATCTCCATTCATGGCATTCTTGACATCCTGTCTTCTGTTTAGTATTTCCCCATTAATATGATCATCCTGATTACAATCATGATCGTGCCAATTTAAGGACAGACCACCTAATTCGTCTTCGTGACGAATTCAAGTCTAGTTTATTTTTATTTTTCCACCACTTTCTTGTGAACACAATATCTCAAAATCAACTCGATCAATTTTCTTCAAATTTTTGTCAATTATCAGGCCATATCAGATCAAGTTCCCCTATCTTTTTCAAGGTCATCAGGTCATCGTGACGTCATCCAGGCGCCATTTTGTGAAATCACATTATCAATCATATCTTCATAACGAGTCATCAAAAATAAACCATATTTGACACACATGAACTTCAGGTCAAGGGTCAACATAAAATGTCATTAAAATCCGTGCGCGCCTCATGTCGCGCACGTACGCGCGCGTCAAAATTAAAAATGCTCCAAATCACTTTTTAATCAAATTAGGGTATGGTTCAGGACATTTTACGCATTTTAAAATTTCCTGTCCGTGCGCGTCCGCGCGCGCGTTATGTGCGCGCACAGCGCGTAGAGAACGTAAAAAACGCCATTTTTTCGCATGTTTCATCTTCTGATTACTATTCTTGACAATTTCCAACTATTTACAGTCATTCTCGACCTTCCATAATGTCGTACGCGCGCGTCAAACTTTCAAATTTGTGCGCACGTCAAAGGGCATTCTAATGCAAAAAGTGGTAAAAACATGCCCATCTAGAATTCGCCATAGCTCCTCAGAAGGGGCGGAAACCCCCCAATTTCTTTACATATTCTGAAAGCCTGTGAGTTGTAGATATGAATTCATGTAGAATTTTTGCCGATCTCATGTTCTAACGTCATCATATTTGCATATGAACTCAAAAAAAGTGATTTTGAACAAATTATGTCATCATTTTTGTATTCTTTTGATAATATTTCAGTAATAGTTGGTCAATTTTCTTCCAAATTTTGATATGTTTTAGCTGAGACAATTCTCTACAAGATCAGTAACCACAATTTTTCATTTTGATGACGTCATCATAGTGAAAATTTCAATTAAAGATGCCATGTCAGAATGTTCCCTATTTGCGTGTTATGTCTATGGAAGATGACTTTTTTTCGAATCATGAATCTACATGACATTGTTCTCTGAGCAGTATCTCAGTTATTATTGGTCTATTTCCTTCCAGATTTTAATATGTTGTAGCTGAGACTATAAGCTTTTATTAGTAAGCCCTCAGATTTTTGATCAGATGTCGGGATCATGCCCAATTTTTCAGTACAAAATGGGATTTGAGAATCCCATTTTTCGTTTACGTGTTATCTCTATGGGAATTATTTTGGTCTATCGGTAAAGCACATGACTACCATGGTCAAGGTACCTGGTTCGATCCCGGGGCCGATTTTTTTTTTTTTTTTTTTTTTGCTTCTTTTTGCCTGTCATTTTACCATCCTCTTCGACTATTGTAACATAAAAAATCACTAATCATGTAATAAACTGCCTTATTTTCCGTATTATGTCTATTAGAAAGTAGTGTGCAGTAGTTTATGTACAACCCTATGGCAAATTGTGATTTCCTGTCCTGTATTAGAGCTATGGTGTTAATCTCCCAAGTATCCTGTATCATCATCATTATTATCATCACCATCATGATCATGATCGCTACTATTATATCATCGCCATCATCATTATGTCATTATAATCATAATCACCGTTATCATCACCATAATCATTTTACAATGACCGATACACATTTTGCTACATTCCTGTCCTCAGGAAGCATCTCCATTCATGGCATTCTTGACATCCTGTCTTCTGTTTAGTATTTCCCCATTAATATGATCATCCCTGATTACAATCATGATCGTGCCAATTCAAGGACAGACCACCTAATTCGTCTTCGTGACGAATTCAAGTCTAGTTAGGTGGTCTGTCGTAGTCGACAGACCACCTCTTAATTTCGTCAGAATTTTCTTTATTATTTATTAGGTGGTCTGTCGGTATCGACAGATCACCTCTTAATTTCGTCAGAATTTTCTTTATTATTATTATTTATTCTTTATTTTCTCCTTATTTCTTGTGACCGTGAATTCTCAAAATCAACTCGATCAATTTTCTTCAGATTTTCGTCAATTATCAGGCCATAGCAGATCAAGTGCCCCTAATCATTATCAAGGTCATCAGGTCATCGTGACGTCATCCAGGCGCCATTTTGTGAAATCACATTATCAATCATATCTTCATAACGAGTCATCAAAAATGAACCATATTTGACACACATGAACTTCAGGTCAAGGGTCAACATAAAATGTCATCAAAATCCGCGCGCGCATCATGACGCGCACGTACGCGCGCGTCAAAATTTAAAAATGCTCCAAATGACTTTTTAATCAAATTAGGGTATGGTTCAGGACATTTTACGCATTTTAATATTTTCTGTCCGTGCGCGTCCGCGCGCGCGTTATGCGCGCGCACAGCGCGTAGAGAACGTAAAAACGCCATTTTTTCGCATGTTTCATCTTCCTGATACTATCTTGACAATTTCCAATATTTACAGTCATTCTCGACCTTCCATAATGTCGTACGCGCGCATCAAACTTTCAAATTCGTGCGCACGTCAATGGGCATTCTAATGAAAAAAGTGGTAAAAACATGCCCATCTACAATTCGCCATAGCTCCTCAGAATGCGAGGAAACCCCCCAATTCCTTTACATATTCTGAAAGCCTGGGAGTTGTAGATTTGAATTCATGTAGAATTTTTGCCGATCTATGTTTCTAACGTCATCATATTTGCATATGAACTCAAAAAAATGATTTTGAAAAAATGACGTCATCATTTTTGTATTCATTTGCTAATATTTCAGTAATAGGTAGTCGATTTTCTTCCAAATTTTGATATGTTATAGCTGACACAATTCTCTACCAGATTATTTACAACCATTTTTCATTTTGATGACGTCATCACACTGAAATTTTCAATGCAAGATGCCATGTCAGAATTTTTCTATTTGCGTGTGTTATGTCTATGGAAGATGATTTTTTTTCGAATCATGAATCTACATGACATCGTTCTCTGAGCAGTATCTCAGTTATTTTTGGTCTATTTCCTTCCAGATTTTAATATGTTGTAGCTGAGACTATAAGCTTTTACAAATGTGGTCTCCAATTTTTGATCAGATGTCGGGATCATGCCCAATTTTTCAGTACAAAATGTGATTTGAGAATCCCGTTTTCGTTTACGTGCTATCTCTATGGGAAATATTCTGGTCCATCGGTAAAGCACATGACTACCATGGTCGAGGTACCTGGTTCGATCCCCGGGGCCGATTTTTTTTTTTGCTTCTTTTTACCTGTCATTTTACCATCCTCTTCGACTATTGTAACATAAAAAATCACAAATCATGTAATAAACTGCCTTATTTTCCATATTATGTCTATTAGAAAGTAGTGTGCAGTAGTTTGTGTACAACCCTATGGAAATTGTGATTTCCTGTCCTGTATTAGAGCTATGGGGTTAATCTCCCAAGTATCCTGTATCATCATCATTATTATCATCACCGTCATGATCATCATCGCTATTATTATATCATCGCCATCATCATTATATCATTATAATCATAATAATCACCATTATCATCATCACCATAATCATTTTACAATGACCGTTCACATTTTGCTACATTCCTGTCCTGAAGAAAGCATCTCCATTCATGGCATTCTTGACATCCTATCTTCAGTTTAGTATTTTCCCCATTATTATGATCATCCTGATTACAATCATGATCGTACAAATTGAAAGACAGACCACCTAATTCGTCCTCATGACGAATTAA
>CM046859.1:18896911-18944035 GCA_025617745.1 Heliocidaris erythrogramma
TTACCACGAAATCTCGAAAACTGTCCAGTCAATTTTCATGAAATTTCCGTCAGTCATCAGGCCCTATGAGATCAAGCTCGGGTATCTTTTTCAAGGTCCTCAGGTCATCATTGTCGTCATCCAGGCGCCATGTTGTGAAAATCAACTCATGGTCATATCTTGGTAACGGAAAGTCATTTCTTATTCATATATGGCATGATTGAAGCTAATATCAATCCTGTCAATTTCACAAACTTGGACGCGGGCGGACGCTTACGTTCGCGCGTAAGTGCCCCCACAACAATCAAATATGCCCACTCCGATAACTCCTAAACAAGGGACCGTTCAATCTTTCTCAATCTTGCACAATCATTTCCATCTTCACCAAACATCATGCACACAAAAAAGCACATTCGTAGCTCAATTAATTTTTTTTTTTTTTTTTTTTTTTTTTTTTTTAAGTGTCGACTGTTATCGTGTCCATCTTTTCCTTAATAGCTCCTCCATCCTGCCATCTACAATGAAAAAAAGGGTTCAGATTTGGAGGAAATTTGGGACCAATTGACTTCCAACTGAAGATTCTTCACATTTCCGCTAATTTCCTCCCATTGACAAATGAAAAGCGCAAAAAAACGGCAAATTCCCTCCTTATTTCAGTCAAAACCACCACTCCTAAACAAGACGGCCAATCCTTCTGAATCTTTCCACAATCATCCCATCTTCAACAACCACATGGCACACAGAAAAGCAGATTCGTAGCTCTTTCAGTTTTTTTTTAAAAAATCATTTTATTGTCTTCTTGGACCCCCCCCCCCCTTTTAGGGGGCAATACTCGAAACGGATAGGTAAATCTTTTTGAAATTCGACACAGTCATGAGACCTGATAAGAAGAATTCACAGTATTAATTTGAAGTTCACAACGTCATTATGACGTCATCTGGCTTCATTTAGTGAATTTTGGGTGAAAAAAAATGCCCTTTTCGGACCTCTAACTTCAGTTTGCGGGTGCTAGAGACTTGGGACTTGATTCAGATGATAGAGCAAAATATTCTACACAAAAAAGGCTTGTGTAGCTTTAACGTTTTAACGGACGTTTTCAGGGTGAAAATGGCTTTCAAAGATAAAAGTGCCCATTTTGCCATAGACACACACGTTGTAGGTATTATTAGGTGGTCTGTCGTAGTCGACAGACCACCTCTTAATTTCGTCAGAATTTTCTTTATTATTTATTATATTAGGTGGTCTGTCGTAGTCGACAGATCACCTCTTATTTCGTCAGAATTTTCTTTATTATTATTTATTAGGTGGTCTGTCGGTATCGACAGATCACCTCTTAATTTCGTCAGAATTTTCTTTATTATTATTAGGTGGTCTGTCGTAGTCGACAGACCACCTCTTAATTTCGTCAGAATTTTCTTTATTTTATTTATTTATTATTTATTTTTATTTTTCCACCACTTTCTTGTTACCATGATTCCTCAATATCGGCTGAGTCAAATTTTATCAAAATCTCTACAGTCATGAGGACATATCAGATCAAGCTCGGGTATCTATTTCAAGGTCATCAGGTCATCGTGACGTCATCCAGGCGCCATTTTGTGATATCACATTATCAATCATATCTTCATAACGAGTCAAAAAAATGAACCATATTTGACATACATTAACTTCAGGTCAAGGGTCAACATAAAATGTCATCAAAATTTGCGCGGACATCATGACGCGCACGTACGCGCGCGTCAAAATTTAAAAATGCTCAAAATCACTTTTTAATCAAATTAGAGTATTGTTCAGGACATTTTAAGCATTTTAATTTTTTCTGTCCGTGCGCGTCCGTGCGCGCGTTATGCGCGCACACAGCGCGTAGAGAACGTAAAAACGCCATTTTTTCGCATATTTTGTCTTCCTGACACTATTCTTGACAATTTCCAACTATTTACAGTCAATCTCGACCTTCCATAATGTCGTACGCGCGCGTCAAACTTTCAAATTCGTGCGCACGTCAATGGGCATTCTAATGTAAAAAGTGGTAAAAACATGCCCATCTAGAATTCGCCATAGCTCTCAGAATATACGGAAACCACCCAATTTCTTTACATATTCTGAAAGCCTGTGAGTTGTAGATTTGAAATCATGTAGAATTTTTGCCGATCTCATGTTCTAACGTCATCATATTTGCATATGAACTCAAAAAAATGATTTTGAAAAAATGACGTCATCATTTTTGTATTCATTTGCTAATATTTCAGTAATAGGGGATCGATTTTCTTCCAGATTTTGATATGTTATAGCTGAGACAATTCTCTACCAGAACAGTTACCACCATTTTTCATTTTGATGACGTCATCACACTGAAATTTTCAATGCAAGATGCCATGTCATTACTTTTCCCTATTTGCGTGTTATGTCTATGGAAGATGATTTTTTTTCGAATCATGAATCTACATGACATCGTTCTCTGAGCAGTATCTCAGTTATTTTTGGTCTATTTTCTTCCAGATTTTAATATGTTGTAGCTGAGACTATAAGCTTTCATTAGTAAGCCCTCCAATTTTTGATCAGATGTCGGGATCATGCCCAATTTTTCAGTACAAAATGTGATTTGAGAATCCCGTTTTCGTTTACGTGTTATCTCTATGGGAAATATTCTGGTCTATCGGTAAAGCACATGACTACCATGGTCAAGGTACCTGGTTCGATCCCCGGGGCCGATTTTTTTTTTTTTTTTTTTGCTTCTTTTTGCCTGTCATTTTACCATCCTCTTCGACTATTGTAACATAAAAAATCACAAATCATGTAATAAACTGCCTTATTTTCCATATTATGTCTATTAGAAAGTAGTGTGCAGTAGTTTGTCTACAACCCTATGGAAATTGTGATTTCCTGTCCTGTATTAGAGCTATGGGGTTGATCTCCCAAGTATCCTGTATCATCATCATTATTACCATCACCGTCATGATCATCATCGCTATTATTATATCATCGCCATCATCATTATATCATTATAATCATCATAATCACCGTTATCATCACCATAATCATTTTACAATGACCGATACACATTTTGCTACATTCCTGTCCTCAGGAAGCATCTCCATTCATGGCATTCTTGACATCCTGTCTTCTGTTTAGTATTTCCCCATTAATATGATCATCCTGATTACAATCATGATCGTGCCAATTTAAGGACAGACCACCTAATTCGTCTTCGTGACGAATTCAAGTCTAGTTTATTCTTTATTTTCAACTTATTTCTTGTGACCGTGAATTCTCAAAATCAACTCGATCAATTTTCTTCAGATTTTCGTCAATTATCAGGCCATAGCAGATCAAGTGCCCCTATCATTATCAAGGTCATCAGGTCATCGTGACGTCATCCAGGCGCCATTTTGTGAAATCACATTATCAATCATATCTTCATAACGAGTCATCAAAAATGAACCATATTTGACATACATTAACTTCAGGTCAAGCGTCAACATAAAATGTCATCAAAATCCGCGCGCACATAATGACGCGCACGTACGCGCGCGTCAAAATTTAAAAATGCTCAAAATCACTTTTTAATCAAATTAGAGTGTTGTTCAGGACATTTTAAGCATTTTAAAGTTTTCTGTCCGTGCGCGTCCGTGCGCGCGTTATGCGCGCACACAGCGCGTGGAGAACGTAAAAACGCCGTTTTTTCGCATATTTTGTCTTCCTGACACTATTCTTGACAATTTCCAACTATTTACAGTCAATCTCGACCTTCCATAATGTCGTACGCGCGCGTCAAACTTTCAAATTCGTGCGCACGTCAATGGGCATTCTAATGTAAAAAGTGGTAAAAACATGCCCATCTAGAATTCGCCATAGCTCCTCAGAATATACGGAAACCCCCCAATTTCTTTACATATTCTGAAAGCCTGTGAGTTGTAGATTTGAAATCATGTAGAATTTTTGCCGATCTCATGTTCTAACGTCATCATATTTGCATATGAACTCAAAAAAATGATTTTGAAAAAATGACGTCATCATTTTTGTATTCATTTTGCTAATATTTCAGTAATAGGTGATCGATTTTCTTCCAAATTTTGATATGTTATAGCTGAGACAATTCTCTACCAGATCAGTTACCATCATTTTTCATTTTGATGACGTTATCACACTGAAATCTTCAATTAAAGACGACATGTCAGATTTTTCCCTATTTGCGTGTTATGTCTATGGAAGATGATTTTTTTTCGAATCACGAATCTACATGACATCGTTCTCTGAGCAGTATCTCAGTTATTATTTGTCTACTTCCTTCCAGATTTTAATATGTTGTAGCTGAGACTATAAGCTTTTATTAGTAAGCCCTCCAATTTTTAATCAGATGTCGGGATCATGCCCAATTTTTCAGTACAAAATGGGATTTGAGAATCCCGTTTTTCGTTTACGTGTTATCTCTATGGGAATTATTTTGGTCTATCGGTAAAGCACATGACTACCATGGTCAAGGTACCTGGTTCGATCCGGGGCCGATTTTTTTTTTTTTTTTTTTTTTTTGCTTCTTTTTGCCTGTCATTTTACCATCCTCTTCGACTATTGTAACATAAAAAATCACTAATCATGTAATAAACTGCCTTATTTTCCATATTATGTCTATTAGAAAGTAGTGTGCAGTAGTTTATGTACAACCCTATGGCAAATTGTGATTTCCTGTCCTGTATTAGAGCTATGGTGTTAATCTCCCAAGTATCCTGTATCATCATCATTATTATCACCATCATGATCATCATCGCTACTATTATATCATCGCCATCATCATTATGTCATTATAATCATAATCACCGTTATCATCACCATAATCATTTTACAATGACCGATACACATTTTGCTACATTCCTGTCCTCAGGAAGCATCTCCATTCATGGCATTCTTGACATCCTGTCTTCTGTTTAGTATTTCCCCATTAATATGATCATCCTGATTACAATCATGATCGTGCCAATTTAAGGGACAGACCACCTAATTCGTCTTCGTGACGAATTCAAGTCTAGTTTATTTTTATTTTCTAACACTTTCTTGTTTCCACGAAATCTCAAAAATTTCTCAGTCAATTTTCATGACATTACCGTCAATCATCCGGGTATATAAGGTGAAGCTCGGATATCAAATTCAAGGTCATCAGGTCATCGTGACGTCATCCAGGCGCCATTTTGTAAAATGACATTATCAATCATATCTTAATAACGAGTCATTAAAAATGAACCATAATTGGCATACATTAAAGTCAGGTCAAGGGTCAACATAAAATGTCATCTAAATCCGCGCGGACATCATGACGCGCACGTACGCGCGCGTCAAAATTTAAAAAATGCTCAAAATCACTTTTTAATCAAATTAGAGTATTGTTCAGGACATTTTAAGCATTTTAAATTTTTCTGTCCGTGCGCGTCCGTGCGCGCGTTATGCGCGCACACAGCACGTAGAGAACGTAAAAACGCCGTTTTTTCGCATATTTTGTCTTCTTGACACTATTCTTGACAATTTCCAACTATTTACAGTCAATCTCGACCTTCCATAATGTCGTACGCGCGCGTCAAACTTTCAAATTCGTGCGCACGTCAATGGGCATTCTAATGTAAAAAGTGGTAAAAACATGCCTATCTAGAATTCGCCATAGCTCCTCAGAAGGGGCGGAAACCCCCCAATTTCTTTACATATTCTGAAAGCCTGGGAGTTGTAGATTTGAATTCATGTAGAATTTTTGCCGATCTCATGTTTTAACGTCATCATATTTGCATATGAACTCAAAAAAATGATTTTGAAAAAATGACGTCATCATTTTTGTATTCATTTGCTAATATTTCAGTAATAGGTGATCGATTTTCTTCTAAATTTTGATATGTTATAGCTGAGACAATTCTCTACAAGATCAATGCAAACAGTTTTTCATTTTGATGACGTCATCACACTGAAATCTTCAATTAAAGACGACATGTCAGATTTTTCCCTATTTGCGTGTTATGTCTATGGAAGATGATTTTTTTTCGAATCATGAATCTACATGACATCGTTCTCGGAGCAGTATCTCAGTTATTTTTGGTCTATTTCATTCCAGATTTTAATATGTTGTAGCTGAGGCTATAAGCTTTTACAAGTGTTGTCTCCAATTTTTGATCAGATGTCGGGATCATGCCCAATTTTTCAGTACAAAATGTGATTTGAGAATCCAGTTTTTCGTTTACGTGTTATCTCTATGGGAAATATTCTGGTCTATCGGTAAAGCACATGACTACCATGGTCAAGGTACCTGGTTCGATCCCCGGGGCCGATTTTTTTTTTTTTTTTTTTTTTTTGCTTCTTTTTGCCTGTCATTTTACCATCCTCTTCGACTATTGTAACATAAACAATCACAAATCATGTAATAAACTGCCTTATTTTCCGTATTATGTCTATTAGAAAGTAGTATGCAGTAGTTTATGTACAACCCTATGGAAATTGTGATTTCCTGTCCTGCAATTAGAGCTACGGGGTTTATCTCCCAAGTATGCTGCAATATCAAATAGTCCTGTTTGATATCACAATTTCTCAAAATTGGCTTAGTCAATTATCTTAAATTATCATATCATTATAATCATCATAATCACCATTATCATCATCACCATAATCATTTTACAATGAACGTTACACATTTTGCTACATTCCTCTCTTCAAGAAGCATCTCCATTCATGGCATTCTTGACTTCCTATCTTCAGTTTAGCATTTCCCCATTATTATGATCATCCTGATTACAATCATGATCGTACAAATTGAAAGACAGATCACCTAATTCGTCCTCATGACGAATTAAATTCTAGTTTATTTTTATTTTTCCACCACTTTCTTGTTGCCATGATTCCTCAATATCGGCTGAGTCAAATTTTATCAAAATCTCTACAGTCATGAGGACATATCAGATCAAGCTCGGGTATCTATTTCAAGGTCATCAGGTCATCGTGACGTCATCCAGGCGCCATTTTGTGATATCACATTATCAATCATATCTTCATAACGAGTCATCAAAAATGAACCATATTTGACATACATTAACTTCAGGTCAAGGGACAACATAAAATGTCATCAAAATTTGCGCGCACATCATGACGCGCACGTACGCGCGCGTCAAAATTTAAAAATGCTCAAAATCTCTTTTTAATCAAATTAGAGTATTGTTCAGGACATTTTAAGCATTTTAATATTTTCTGTCCGTGCGCGTCCGTGCGCGCGTTATGCGCGCACACAGCGCGTAGAGAACGTAAAAACGCCATTTTTTCGCATATTTTGTCTTCCTGACACTATTCTTGACAATTTCCAACTATTTACAGTCAATCTCGACCTTCCATAATGTCGTACGCGCGTCAAACTTTCAAATTCGTGCGCACGTCAATGGGCATTCTAATGTAAAAAGTGGTAAAAACATGCCCATCTAGAATTCGCCATAGCTCCTCAGAATATACGGAAACCCCCCAATTTCTTTACATATTCTGAAAGCCTGTGAGATGTAGAATTGAATTCATGTAGAATTTTTGCCGATCTCATGTTCTAACGTCATCATATTTGCATATGAACTCAAAAAAATGATTTTGAAAAAATGACGTCATCATTTTTGTATTCATTTGCTAATATTTCAGTAATAGGTGATCGATTTTCTTCCAAATTTTGATATGTTATAGCTGAGACAATTCTCTACCAGATCAGTTACCATCATTTTTCATTTTGATGACGTTATCACACTGAAATCTTCAATTAAAGACGACATGTCAGATTTTTCCCTATTTGCGTGTTATGTCTATGGAAGATGATTTTTTTTCGAATCACGAATCTACATGACATCGTTCTCTGAGCAGTATCTCAGTTATTATTGGTCTATTTCCTTCCAGATTTTAATATGTTGTAGCTGAGACTATAAGCTTTTATTAGTAAGCCCTCCAATTTTTAATCAGATGTCGGGATCATGCCCAATTTTTCAGTACAAAATGGGATTTGAGAATCCCGTTTTTCGTTTACGTGTTATCTCTATGGGAATTATTTTGGTCTATCGGTAAAGCACATGACTACCATGGTCAAGGTACCTGGTTCGATCCCGGGGCCGTTTTTTTTTTTTTTTTTTTTTGCTTCTTTTTGCCTGTCATTTTACCATCCTCTTCGACTATTGTAACATAAAAAATCACTAATCATGTAATAAACTGCCTTATTTTCCGTATTATGTCTATTAGAAAGTAGTGTGCAGTAGTTTATGTACAAACCCTATGGCAAATTGTGATTTCCTGTCCTGTATTAGAGCTATGGTGTTAATCTCCCAAGTATCCTGTATCATCATCATTATTATCATCACCATCATGATCATCATCGCTACTATTATATCATCGCCATCATCATTATGTCATTATAATCATAATCACCGTTATCATCACCATAATCATTTTACAATGACCGATACACATTTTGCTACATTCCTGTCCTCAGGAAGCATCTCCATTCATGGCATTCTTGACATCCTGTCTTCTGTTTAGTATTTCCCCATTAATATGATCATCCTGATTACAATCATGATCGTGCCAATTTAAGGACAGACCACCTAATTCGTCTTCGTGACGAATTCAAGTCTAGTTATTTATTTATTTTTATTTTTCCCCCCCTTTCTTGTTTCCACGAAATCTCAAAAACTTTTCAGTCAAATTTCATGACATTTCAGTAAGTCATCAGGTCATATAAGGTCAAGCTCGGGTATCTTTTTCATGGTCATCAGGTCATCATGACGTCATCTAGACGCCATTTTGTAAAATCACATTATCAATCATATCTTCATAACGAATCATCAAAATTGAGCCATATTTGACATACATTAACTTCACGTCAAGGATCAACATAAAATGTCATCAAAATCCGCGCACGCATCATGACGCGCACGTACGCGCGCGTCAAAATTTAGAAATGCTCCAAATCACTTCTTAATCAAATTAGAGTACCGTTCAGGACATTTTAAGCATTTCAAAAATTTCCGTCCGTGCACGTCCGTGTGCGCGTTATGCGCGCGCGCAGCGCGTACATAACGTAAAAACGCTGTTTTTTCGCATGGTTTGTCTTCCTGACACTATTCTTGACAATTTGCAACTATTTACAGTCATTCTCGACCTTCCATAATGTCGTACGCGCGCGTCAAACTTTCAAATTCGTGCGCACATCAATGGGCATTCTAATGTAAAAAGTGGTAAAAACATGCCTATCTAGAATCCGCCATAGCTCGTCAGAATATGCGGAAACCTCCCAATTTCTTTACATATTCTGAAAGCCTGTGAGTTGAAGATTTGAATTCATGTAGAATTTTTGCTGATCGCATGTTCTGACGTCATCATATTTGCATATGAACTCAAAAAAATGATTTTGAAAAAGTTACGTCATCTTTTTTGTATTCATTTGATAATATTTCAGTAATAGGTAGTCAGTTTTCTTCCAAATTTTGATATGTTATAGCTGAGACAATTCTCTACAAGATCAGTCACCACAGTTTTTCATTTTGATGACGTCATCACAGTGAAATTTTCAATTAAAGGTGCCATGTCAGAATTTTCCCTATTTGCGTGTTATGTCTATGGAAGATGATTTTTTTTCGAATCATGAATCTACATGACATCGTTCTCTGAGCAGTATCTCAGTTATTTTTAGTCTATTTCCTTCCAGATTTTAATATGTTGTAGCTGAGACTATAAGCTTTTACAAGTGTGGTCTCCAATTTTTGATCAGATGTCGGGATCATGCCCAATTTTTCAGTACAAAATGTGATTTGAGAATCCTGTTTTTTGTTTACGTGTTATCTCTATGGGAAATATTTTGGTCTATTGGTCAAAGCACTTGCCTCCCATTCCGGTGACCCAGGTTCGATCCCCGGTGGGTCCATAACAATTTTTTTTTTTGCTTCTTTTTGACTGTCATTTTACCATCCTCTTCGACTATTGTAACATAAAAAATCACAAATCATGTAATAAACTGCCTTATTTTCCGTATTATGTCTATTAGAAAGTAGTGTGCAGTAGTTTGTGTACAACCCTATGGAAATTGTGATTTCCTGTCCTGTATTAGAGCTATGGGGTTAATCTCCCAAGTATCCTTCTATCATCATCATTATTATCATCACCGTCATGATCATCATCGCTATTATTATATCATCGCCATCATTATATCATTATAATCATCATAATCACCATTATCATCATCACCATAATCATTTTACAATTACCGTTACACATTTTGCTACATCCCTGTCCTCAAGAAGCATCTCCATTCATGGCATTCTTGACTTCCTATCTTCAGTTTAGTATTTCCCCATTATTATGATCATCCTGATTACAATCATGATCGTACATATTGAAAGACAGATCACCTAATTCGTCCTCATGACGAATTAAATTCTAGTTTATTATTATTATTATTTATTCTTTATTTTCAACTTATTTCTTGTGACCGTGAATTCTCAAAATCAACTCGATCAATTTTCTTCAGATTTTCGTCAATTATCAGGCCATAGCAGATCAAGTGCCCCTATCATTATCAAGGTCATCAGGTCATCGTGACGTCATCCAGGCGCCATTTTGTGAAATCACATTATCAATCATATCTTCATAACGAGTCATCCAAAATGAACCATAATTGACACACATGAACTTCAGGTCAAGGGTCAACATAAAATGTCATCAAAATCCGCGCGCGCATCATGACGCGCACGTACGCGCGCGTCAAAATTTAGAAATGCTTAAAATCACTTTTTAATCAAATTAGAGTATTGTCCAGGACATTTTAAGCATTTTGAATTTTTCTGTCCGTGCGCGTCCGTGCGCGCATTATGCGCGCACACAGCGCGTAGAGAACGTAAAAACGCCGTTGTTCGCATATTTTGTCTTCCTGACACTATCCTTGACAATTTCCAACTATTTACAGTCAATCTCGACCTTCCATAATGTCGTACGCGCGCGTCAAACTTTCAAATTCGTGCGCACGTCAATGGGCATTCTAATGTAAAAAGTGGTAAAAACATGCCTATCTAGAATCCGCCATAGCTCGTCAGAACGCGAGGAAACCCCCCAATTTCTGTACATATTATGAAAGCCTGTGAGTTGTAGATTGGAATTCATGCAGAAATTTTGCCGATCGCATGTTCTAACGTCATCATATTTGCATACGAACTCAAAAAAATGATTTTGAAAAAATGACGTCATCATTTTTGTATTCATTTGCTAATATTTCAGTAATAGGTGATCAATTTTCTTCCAAATTTTGATATGTTATAGCTGAGACAATTCTCTACAAGATCAGTCACCACCATTTTTCATTTTGATGACGTCATCACACTGAAATCTTCAATTAAAGACGACATGTCAGATTTTTTCCCTATTTGCGTGTTATGTCTATGGAAGATGATTTTTTTCGAATCATGAATCTACATGACATCGTTCTCTGAGCAGTATCTCAGTTATTTTTGGTCTATTTCCTTCCAGATTTTAATATGTTGTAGCTGAGACTATAAGCTTTTACAAGTGTGGTCTCCAATTTTTGATCAGATGTCGGGATCATGCCCAATTTTTCAGTACAAAATGTGATTTGAGAATCCCGTTTTCGTTTACGTGTTATCTCTATGGGAAATATTCTGGTCTATCGGTAAAGCACATGACTACCATGGTCAAGGTACCTAGTTCGATCCCCGGGGCCGATTTTTTTTTTTTTTTTTTTTTTGCTTCTTTTTGC
This sequence comes from Heliocidaris erythrogramma, assembly GCA_025617745.1. Taxonomy (NCBI): domain Eukaryota; kingdom Metazoa; phylum Echinodermata; class Echinoidea; order Camarodonta; family Echinometridae; genus Heliocidaris; species Heliocidaris erythrogramma. Next base: position 18,908,640 of record CM046859.1, read on the forward strand.
CTGTCATTTTACCATCCTCTTCGACTATTATAACATAAAGAATCACAAACCATGTAATAAAATGCCTTATTTTGCATGTTATGTCTATTAGAAAGTAGTGTGCAGTAGTTTGTGTACAACCCTATGGAAATTTTGATTCCCTATCGTGTATTAGAGCTACGGGGTTTATCTCCCAAGTATCCTGCAATATCAAATAGTCCTGTTTGATATCACAATTTCTGAAAAATTGGCTTAGTCAATTATCTGAAATTATCACTATAATCATCATAGTCACCATTATCATCATCACCATAATCATTTTACAATGACCGTTACACATTTTGCTACATTCCTCTCCTCAAGAAGCATCTCCATTCATTGCATTCTTGACATCCTTTCAGTTTAGTATTTCCCCATTATTATGATCATCCTGATTACAATCATGATCGTACAAATTGAAAGACAGACCACCTAATTCGTCCTCATGACGAATTAAATTCTAGTTTCCTGATTGGTTCACTCCATCACTCTCATACCCAATAGGTTTTGTTTTTTTTCCTCGTCGTTGTTAACCTTGTATTATGTATGTATGTCATTCTTTATGATGTGTTTATGTATTTGTCAATATGTTATTGTATTGCATTTTTATGATGAGTGTAAATAAAATGAACTTGAACTTGAACTTGAACTTGAACTGTTAATCATAATGATAATGCATAGGCTTAGGAACCGGGGGGGCTCAAAAAAAAAAAATCTTGGGGGGCTCAGATATCATTGAGCCCCCCCCAATATTTTGGCGGGGCTTATAGATATCATTGAGCCCCCCCCCCCAAAAAAAAAAAAAAAATCTTGGGGGGCTCAGATATCATTGAGCCCCCCCCCCCCCCCCCCCAATATTTTGGTGGGGCTTAGATATCATTGAGCCCTTAGGGGCTTAGATACCATTGAGCCCCCAATATTTTAAGTGGGGCTCAGATATCATTAACCCCCCTCCTCCCCAATCATTATATTCTAGGCATGAAACTCATGTATACCTATCATCTACAGACTTACCATTCAAATATAAACATTTTATAAATATTTATTTGGGGAGGGGGGGCTCAGACATCGGATCTCGCATATCATTGACCCCCAAAAAATATATTTGGTGGATATCATTGAGACCCCCAAATATTTTGGCGGACTCTGATATCATTGAGCACCCCCCCCCCCCCCCCCTCCCCAATATTTTGGTGGGGCTCAGATATCATCAGACCCCCAATTGTTTTTGGTGGGGCTCGGATAACATCACGGAGCCCCCCGATATTTTTGTGGGGCTCGGATATCATTGAGCCCCCACTATTTGTGTTGGATCTCGGATATCATTGAGCCCCCACCCCCCAATATTTTGTTCGGGCTCGGATAGGCTAGCTACCATTGACCCCGCCCTCCCCAAATATATTTGCACACTTATGTTCTGGGCTTGAAGCTTCATGCGTTTCTATAATCTACAGATCGACTTAGTATTCAAATTATTATTAAAACTGAGAGTTTATAAATTTTGGGAGATTGATTGAGGGGGGCTCATTTGTCAACGACCACATTTCAGTTTTTAATGTCCGATTATAGGCATGTGTGACAATAAAAGTTTTTTTTTCACGTTCCTGGCGTATTATTTTTTCCAAAGGTGTTAAATGTGTTTTTTTTAACACCTAGTACTTTGTCTAACTTAATAAAAATAAACTGAATATCTTACAATTCAACGATTTCTTCAAGTAGGCCTACTTTTATTAATTTCTTCAACTGCTCAAAAGAAAGGCTACAAAAGCGTTTTTATCAAGTCATTATATCGAAAAATTTCGGCTCGCGCTTTGCGCTCGCGTGGTTTAACTGCATGTATGGAATTCCGAACGTGATCAGCGTCCTAGAACCTCCGACGCCATATTTGTTTAATCTATTTAACCCATGTTAAAATGATTATTTCAGGGGATTTTAAAATAAGGGTTTAGAATGCAGTGATTTCAGGTCACTTTATCGAAAGAGAGAAAAAAAAATCAGCTCGCGCTATGCGCTCGCATGATTTTATTGCCTATTGGGTATATAATTTAGACCCAAAAGGCAAAAAATACTGTGTTTCCAGGTAACTGCCCCCCTCTCCCTAGTGGTGGTCTAAAAATGGGGGTAGAGCAAAGAGAGAAGAAAAAGGAAGGCTTAACAATTTTAAAAAAATCTTCAAACGGCGGGTCAAAAAACAAATGATCGAGCCCCCCCATTCCTGAAAATCTTCCTAAGCCTATGTAATGGACTGGCTACTTTCGGGGATACAACATTAATTGCCCTCACTAGAATCGTATTGCCCCAGGCAATAAAATGTTGTATCCCCCTCAAGCCTCGTCCATATTATAATATTATTTCAAAACTGGAAAAACCTCTTTCATTAGCCACCTCTTGCCCCTTCCCCACATGGACACATTCATCACATAATCACTATTCTGGGTGTAACCTTCTGGATTTATTCACGCTCTTACATACAGAATTATGATTGAAATATGTCCTAACATTCTGAGGAAGGACTTCTTTCAGACACTTCAGGCATATATCTACCTTGCGGGGAGTTGTCATAATTGGGTTTACACTCAAGTCTCGGTACTACCATAATTATAGGAGGGCTGTCACCATTCATATTCACCCCTTCAGTATAAAAATGAATTTAATTTTTAAAAACGAATTTAAAGAGGCTCCCATTTTAATCATACCCTTTGTAAACATAAAGGGATATTTATGTGTCGTATTTTAGCATTTTATAGACAGCCAAAATAAAATTTTAAATATGATATCAAAAAGTGAATGTTGTTTACAATAATAATGAACTGTGCAACGGGTTGTTCAGTTCATATCGTAAACAATTTGTTTAAATATTAAACAGGTTGTATAAGTTTTAAACAACCTATTAAACAGCGTTTTTACTGCATAGGCTTATACATGCAACACCCCCTCCCCAAAAAGAATATATAATCGCCATGATCGCGCTTTTTCCCTTGAGTTGCAAAATAAAATGTCTTATTTTATATCAGCCACCCCCCCCTCTCTCTCTCTAATCTCTCTCTCTCTCTCTCTCTCTCTCTAAATCTCTAAATCTCTGAATATATAAATATATAAATGTCTCTTTCGTTCCCTTCCCCTCTTATCTATCTTTATCCACTCTCTCTAGTTTTATGTTACTCTTTCTCGGCTCCTCACATGCAGTTATAATAACAAAAAATCACTGTATTGGTACTCCCCATCAAGCTTGTCCCTATCCAGTTCTTTCATTGACCCCCCCCCCCCCCCACAACAAAAAACAAACAAACAACAACAACAACAAGACAAAACCCCCAAAAACACAAAAAAACAACAACAACAAAAAACATTCTACCACACATCATTATAAACGGAGCATGTGGATATTATAAAATATTATAATTCTTTAATCAACAGCTATCATGAGCAGCAAAAATAATTTGTTATGTGACAATTAGATTTGTTCAACATCATTCAACATCAGTTATCAGTTATGTCCATTTCACGTTATAACATTGTTAAGAAACAACATAATGTTTTACCGCATTAGGGGGTAAAACACCAGTTGAAAATGATAATTATGACTTCATTTTTGCAGGAACAGTGACGTGACAATATACACAATCAGTCCATCAATTCTAATACATCTACCCCCTGGACTATACACCCCGGACAAAAATTATTCCTTTGTAAATAATTCCCATTTTCAACTGTTATGACCGATACTGATTGGGATTCTGATCGCTGAAAAAGGAACAAGAAGGGTAATGTAGCGTGCAGAGAGTTCGTCCTGTTGTCCATAAATATCATTAATCGCACAAAAAAGAACATATTAAATGGAAAAGCTTAAATAAGAAAAGAAACGTTCCTATCGGTATCCTTTCTATCATAATAAGTTGACTGTCTGCAATTGAAACTTATTTGGACCAGCCAAATGAATAAAACAACAAAAACGAACATATATATATAATACAGTAAGTTCGGTTTGACAAAATACATTAGTTCCGACGCTTGGATTTGATAGATTAGAAGGCGTATCCCAATTCAAGAGTATATAATTTCATAAAGAGAAATGATTGTGTTTTTATATAAGAAGTATCATAATACTGGTAAGCCCTAATAGATTAACATTGATTTACAACAAAAATAGATTTGCAATGGATTTAGAAATTAACCGATTCCAATGTAGGTGATTACTTTTAAAAGGGTTTGGTTTTATAGGTTAAATGTAACACTTATAACAACCATCCTAATTTGTTTTACCATTCTGTTGATAAAGATATTCTTCTTATAACCAGAAATATTTAATTCTTATCATATCCACTATTTGTCTTTTTGGCCATCCTACGGGATCCAATAAAGACATACAGTTTCATATCTATACGAAAGAAAATCGGGCTGTTTGAGCTCCTAGTCTCGTATTCCTATGTACTTTTCACGTAATACCGCAAAAACAAACCAGAGCACACATTTTCCTAAAATACAACGACAAAAAAGAAAAGCAAAGATCGATGGGTTTACCAAGTTGTAATTCAAGGCATTAATGGCATTTTAGACATACTACTTATCATACATAATATACATGTACTATCGCGACATAGCCATTTTGGCCATTAAACGATATTATACAAGTCATTTTGTTTTTGATAATGGAAAATATTAACGCGAGTTCATAGATATCAAACTCGTTGTTGTAAAGTTGTCTATTCGATACTAAGCACAATAAAATGAAATGTGACTGTAGTGACTTATTACGCTTCACTAGAATCTGACTGTCCATTTACTAATCAATGTAAATTATATTATATTTCAGCGAACGGTTTACTGCAAATAGTATTGTATAAGACCGAGTTATCATTTTCTTCAAATGAATAGAACTGATAAACTATACGTATTATACTCAGCACCGTTTCCGATTCATGTCATTTTAATTTTTTACTTTCAAATAATTCGTTTTTCATTCTTGTAACCTCTCTCATCCCCATCTCTATCTCTATCTCTCTCTCTTCTCTCTCTCTCTCTATTCTCTTCTCTCTCTATCTCCCTCCCTCCCTCCCTCCCCCACCCTTTGACTTTCTTTATTTTCTTTGTACCCCCTTCCCTCTTTCTATCTTGACCAGTTGTCGCGAGATAATGTTGACAAATATTGTTGTTTGATGGTTGTTTGTTTATTTGTTGGAAAGCTTTGAACCAAGAAGGTTCAAACAGATGAAGTCATAACAGACAGCTTCCATATGAAACGAGCTTTGATGCCGCCACAACAAACATGACAAATATGCGCTCTCCGAAAACATTCTTCCAAAGGAGGAAATAAATCAAATTCATTTTTATTGCATAACCATGGATAAGTACAATGGAGGATATTCTGTTGTAATGATAGTTTTCGCAGACCCAAATGTAACTTTGAAAAGGTGCACATGAATGATAAAAGTCATATAACAAGGTTCAAGCGAACATATTTTGTGCCAAAAATACCAGAACCAATTTCTTGATTGGCCGCGTGTGCCCACTTTGGTTGGCTATATTATCTCCTAGATCCATCTTTCAACTATAGTAGTATATGAAATTTAATAATCGGAATTAAGCAGAAAATTAAAGAGGCATGCATTTGTGACACTTTTAAGGCAATATATATCTCAAAAAATTGTTCATCCTGAGGGAGGTGAATTTCAGAATGAAATCGAAATTATTTACATTAAAACTGCACATTCACTTTCTGTGTTTGTCGATTTATGTATTTAACTGCGCATTAAAAAAAAACCGCCTCTAAATCTCTCCCGTTTACTTTGGCGGCATCAGACATCGACGTCAAAGAATCAAGGCAGTTTAGTAATTCAGTTGTACACCCTTTATAATCTGCAAGGTGTTTGCATTAATTACCGTTAGTTGAGACTCCATCTGTTTGAACCTCCTCGTTTGAACCATCTCGTCGGTGGCAAATTTTGTGAGACATCAGCTCAGCCAAAATTGTCAAGTAACGCCCCTATATAATCTCTATCACATATTCTCACCCCCCCCCCCTCTCTCTCTCTCTCTCTCTCTCTCTCTCCCTTCATTGTAACATTAATCTTAGCACCATTTACATCATACTGACGGTGGATATAATGGTTGAGGATGAAGACAACCAAGTTTGGGCTAAAGCTTTCATAATCAATAAATATAAAGAAGATTTAAAGGTTCTGCAACATAGTTACATGAATCATTGTACACAACTTGTCAATAATCCACAAAAGGCGAAACTACAGAAGCACCGCTGACTCTGATAATCAAAGAATTCTGGCTATGATTGTTCTCACCAAGTCCATAAATAGCAAGTTCTGATAATTATCATACAATAAACGTCAGATGGTAACACATGTATTACAATAATACTCTTAACATCAACTTTAGATGGTAACAGGGACCGCGGAACGGGGGGGGGGGGGGGGGGGGGGCTGCAGCCCCCCCCCCCCCCCACTTTTTTCAGTAAACACGTGCAAACGTATGGCAGTGCAAAAATGTGGTATACACGCAGCCCCCCCCCCCATTAAGCCCCTCCACTTTCCAAGACGTTTCGCGGTGCCTGGGTTATAGTGCCACATACTACAACGTATCTGGCGTGCAGATGGTATAATAGTACATTGTACTATTTTGCTATTATCGTCATATTCTCTCTCCATACATCAGCGTGCGTCATTCAAACTTGACAGGATAAAATAAATATGAGTTGTGTCAATAGAAAGAGGCTTGAATAATCAAGAAGGCATTGCGGCGTGTTATCTGTTCCTGTGTACTCACGTTCACGAGAAAATAAATATAAATACTTCTCAACAGGATTCATAGCAGATTCTTGGCGAGACATTCATGTATGAGCAGCACAAAGTGACTAAAAGTTCCATTTGGTGTAGCTGAATGTTTTAGCGCTATGTCATCGCTTTTTGTATTCTATCCTTCTTTTGTTCATTCCTCTTGCAGTCAGATGGCGATAACCTTTCTTTATCATCGCATTATGAACAGAATTGTTTAAAACGAATGCATCTGGTTTTTTCGCTTCTTTTTCATTCTCGACTTTACTATTAGTATCTCCATCAGTATTTTTCGTATCAGGATTATCTTTATGAACTAAAGCTTTATTTTCATTCAACTCTTCGACTTTGCCAGGAAGTTTCATGACTTCATCAGCATCTTGCACCGTCTTCGTTTCATTCAGTTTTTGGTCAGAAAGCTTGACAGCGTTATTAGCATCTTGAAGTGCTTTCGTTTCATTCACCGGCGCCACTTTGGGACGCGGTTTCCGTACGCGTCGCCGTATGACTTTAACACGTCGTATGACGCGCACGTGCGGAGCTGCTTTGCGTATCTGTTCCAGAGTGCCGTTCTTCAAGGCTTCTTTGTAGAGTTGTAAAAAGGGCGTGTCCAGTTCGGCGGTGACGTTACGGATGGTAGCTCGCCAGGAGGGGTAGTGGAAGTGGATGTTGTACCCAAGCGACCAACGGGCGAAGACAGCCTTCTCCGTCATGAATTTGTGTCCTTTGGTCATCTGTGTCTCGCTCCATTTGTAATATTCACATTCTTTTCTCATATCTGGTTCGTAGTAGTGATAGGGAGATGTCGAGTTGGGATGCCTCCTGTATCAGTGAATAAACGGGGGAAATATGCAAAAGTCTCTTAGTGACAGTACCTATTGGCATGAAATATGATGTAATAAATGATAGGAAACTTTGGAAACCCTTCCATAGTTCGTTATCAAATCAAATATTTTAATTTTCATTTGAACGGTCATAACAATATTCTAGCATACTGCGTCGATTTCTGTACAAAATGTTAACCCCTTTACATCAACACAGAGAGTGCAACATAAGGATGGAGTCATATAACATGACGATTTGAGTAGTTCAACCAGTTCCATCGGCACGATAATGTCTAGTATGGCTTTATCATCACGGTCGACAACATTATGCACACGTTTTCGGCGCATTTGTCCTATAGTGGCCAGTACGGTTGTGCTGCAATATTATTGCAATGACAGAACACAAACTGAACACATTTATCTCACTCTCTCTCTCTCTCTCCCCTCCCTATTACCCCTGGGTGCCTATGATCGTCGGCATGTATTGTGACCAACGCCGATACATTGTCAAAAGTATATACCAGGGGCGTATCCAGGATTTCCCCATAGGGGGGGGGGGGCGCCAGGAATTATTGATCGCCGTCATGGGGGAGGGGTCTTTGGAAAATTTTTGCTTCTGAAGAAGGGCCGAGATGCAAAATAGTGCTATATGTGACCAATTTTGAAGCCTATTTAATGAACAATATTTTCAATTGGTATGAGGATTTTATTTTTTTTTTGCTAGTTTTTTTTTTTTTTTTACGACGGCCAATAGGGGGCGCGCGCCTGTTGCGCCCCCTGGATACGCCACTGTATACCGTAACCAGTGGCGTTTCGGTGGGGGTGGGGGAGGACTATTTTTTAATGTCAGAGATTTTTATGTAAATTATATACTTACAGGCAATAATCCACGTTAGACAGACCATAAACATCGATTCTGTTACAGACGTCGAGGGCGAACAGCATCGCTACGAAGCCAGTACTCAACCACGTCTTGGCATCAGTTCTGTAGCGTCGAAAAACAAACAAAAATTATACTCCACTACATATACCTGTCACGTGATCACATCTAAATCAAAGATAGTGAAATTGCGGCAATCACAGTTTGTTTGTTTTTTATAGCCAGGCTTTCATACTGATTGTAGTAAACGCATGTTTTTTTTTAATTTTTCGGGGGGGGGGGGGTACAGACTGTATTCCATAATTATTATGTTACTCAGACCGAGAGAGGATGACTATTGGATGATTATTTGAATATTATAATTTTTATGAGAGGAATCCATGATATACGATTATGTGTTTCATTATGCATGTGTTCATATGTTTACGTGTTGATTATATGTTCATATATCAATATCAAAACCAATGGTTTCACAAATTTAATCAAAGCATATAATGAGATACAATATTCCCCATTAAATTATTATGTGCCACTCAAATGAATTATATTCCTATGTCATACTGTATTTCTTCTGGTTTATTTCAGAACTTCTACTATAAAAACTACGACATGGGATTGCAGGTAATAAAAGGGTCGTCATGTAGGCAATTTAAAAAATATATATATTGGTTATTCGGCAAAGCTTTTGTAATGTACACTACAATCATTCTGTTAATCATTGATGGCTATTGTTTGTGTCCATCGACACTGAGTCTCGTGGCGTGCCTGCGAATGTGCCAATTGGAACACATGGCAAATTAAAGGTTATGCAAATAATATCAAGGAGAATTTGGTTGAGTTGGGGTTCGTGATAAAAATCAGAAGGAAATCCCACCATTTTGAATTTTGTAATCATATATATCTATACAGTAAATATCCATAGCAATCTAATCAGACGTACAAGCTCACACCGGTCTCTATGCCAAACCGTTCCTCGGTCTCGTTAATCTTCTCCGGCGTCAAGAAATAGAACTTGACATGAGGGTACATTTCCGTCATGTTCCTAGCCGCCTGGTACACCGTGTTGTCGGTCTTGTTGATCTTCTCCTGATAGAGCCACGGTACGACCACGATGCCGGTCCTGGTCGCAGAGTCGCCTAGGATCTCTTCGACGAGGTCATCGCTCGTCGCCAACCCCCTCGCTAAATTCACGTGCCCTGTAAAGAAGCAGGAAGGAAAGATAAGGAATTGGGTTGATACCGAAACATGTATTCTTATAATTATAAGCGTAGACAACGAAGGCGGGCAGGGCAAGCCCCTCCTCCCCTGATAAATAAAGGATTATCGGGAAATGTGAGCCCAACATTCCTCATTAATATTTATGGGCTGCCCCCACTCCCTAAAAAACAACGACGAATAAGCTGGCCACCTTATAAATCAGATAAGTGTACATTCTTCAGTGGCGGATTCAGAGGGCATATTTGGGACCCTTTTATCCCCCTTTGCTATATAGTTACATATTTTATGCTCGCGTGCTCTCTCGTACAGATAATCATTGATCTACCTCTGTACTTGAGGAAAAACACGTGTGCTTGCAATTACCCCACCCCATCCCAATTGATAACTACTTTTTCCTAGGGAAAATAATAATTAAAAAAAAAAAAAACATGTCGCCCCCTTATGACAATCCTAGAGCCACCCCTGTCATAATGCTAACCATTGCGATAAGAATACTCCCCTGAAAAAATGAAAATGGAGTCAAAAGGGGCCTGAGCTTTCGATCCTAGCAGAATCTTCGTCAGAGGCAAAAAGACAAACATAAAGACCAAGACAAGCATATATATAGACTACAGGCACAAAACAGATTACAAAACTGTGAGGGAGGAGTTGTGGACACAAAACAATGGGAACAAAGGGGAGTATGGGGAGTCAGAAAATGAAAATGTGTACAAATGCGTGTTTTCGAACCTGGTGAACTTGGGTAAATAAAAACTGCAATGCCCTTACAATCGTATTCTTAAAAACATTATCCCGATGCCCTCTTGCATAAAAGTCAGGTTGGGACTCAACTTGAATATTGAAAGCAACATTATGTTTAATATTTGCGCTGCACAACACACAAAAGAAGTTGGTATTAAATCAATTGTATGCAAAAGGCTCAAGATCATTATCGTCATCTTACCTATGACACGAACGTCGGTGTGGATACCGACGTCCTCCTCGTAGCCTCTGACCGTAGCGCTGTTCATTCGGAGAACGCAGTCGGCATTGTCGATGTCGGCTCCAGCACCACTGTTGAGAAGCTGACCTGAGCTTGATACGAGTGAACATCGGTCGCAATGGAGATCGAGAGGCTAAAACAGACAATTTAAATAGAAAATAGATAGAAAAAATTATTAGACAGAAAATAAACCGGAAAAGGGTATAGCGCTACGCTACAGTCGTCTAGGTGCATGTTTTTAACCAGTGGGGTAGGTACGGTGCCGCCCCCCCCCCCCCCCCCCCGCGAGCCATATTGAATGACTACAATGGTGTCACTAAAGGAAAAGAGCGAGAACGATTGAGAAAAAAAGGGAGTGAGAGAGAGAGAGAGAGGGGGGGGGGGGGAAGGAGAGGGAGAGGGAGGAAGAGAGAAGGAGAAAGAGAGAGATAAGGAGGAGGGAACGGTACAAAGTATAGACCCCCCCCCCCCCCTCTCTCTCTCTCTCATCACAAGCAGCAAATCAGTAGGCATTATGCATTTGCATGTCATTGATATTCGCTCCTTTAAACCTATTTCGAAATGCAAGCTCATTTCAGCATGAAATTTGGTTGTTTTTTTACTCAATAAATGATTTTCATATATATATATACAAAACATAAAAATCAGGTTTTCTAACCTTCATCTGATTATGCGTCATATGTTTGCAGATAGTAAATGTTTTATATGGCTCACATTAAGATAAAACTATATTGAAATTCGTTCACCTAAATATCACATGATTTGATCGGATGGATGATACCCTTTACTCAAAATGACAGTTTCAATATATATCGATATTGTAACCGGAAGAGGTAAGCAGTGTACGAAGTGCTTTAAATGACTTCGACTGGAGAAAAAAAAACAGAGGGCGAGAGGACGATGACAAGCAATGAAACTATATATTATAATTTTTTTTTTAAGTCGTGTACTTCACGAGGGGTAAGAGGCAAGAACCGGAAACCTTTTCATGATATACAGAAATTCTCGTAATTAGCGGGGAAGTGCCTCGTTCCGCCCTGGTCAAAAGTATCGCAGAATGGAGTAGAAAGTCGGGATTGGACCCATAAACAAAGTGGTGACTGTAACACTCGAAAATTATAAACGTCTACCCGGAGGGAGTGAGGGGGAAGGGGCCTTGAATACCCCCCCCCCCCCCTGAAATTGCAAAACTTGCAATTATGTTTGAATCACTATTCGACATGAAGTATTCATGTATTTCAGATTATATTTGCGTTTAGCACGATATGAATGGAATGGGGGGGATTAAACTGAAAGAGGGAGAGAAAGAGAGAGAGAGAGGAGGAGAGGGGTGAGGGGGGGGGGGAGAAAGAGAGGGTGAGACAGAAGGAACACTCAATTACCTTGTTCTGTCCAAATTCATCCATCTTGTAAGACCGGTGCCCCTACATCCACAATAACTCAAATAAATGCACCTCGGTCACTCGACCCAAACTACGCAACGGGGAATGATTAATTAAATAGAACATAATAATCAGTTCAGTAAGATGGCGTTCCCTTTTCACGACCCAGCTGAAAACTCCCTTGTTTTACAAGGGACTATCGAATCTTATATATTAATTAATTTAAAATATCAACATTATGTTATTAATACTAACCCACGTACATCTCCATGACGCTACCCTACTTTTATTTCCCTTACATCTAGCGGCATGTGAAGCCATAATGAAAGAAAAATTGAAGTATTTCAAGTACATCTCACTCAAATACCAGGACAGAAAATATAATATTTTGAGTGTTGGATCAATAGAAGTTTGGCATATTCTTGGATACTTCACATTTCAAGTGACTTCTCTCATCGGTGCCGTTTGGAATACAAGAGCTAAAAGCATTGGCATATCCAGCGGGGTTTTTTTTTTTAACGGGGGCACATGTCGTTTCAAAAATCGCTGACAAGCAAAAAACCAACCCTTTTTCCCTTCAAGTTGACTCAGTCGTTGGGGGGAGCACATGCACATGTTCATTATCATTCCCTTGTGCTTTGGTGTATTATATAGTACAGCACATTTTATTTGACGTGGGTGTACGTACCCCTATGCCTCTTGATCCGCCACTGATGGGGTGGTGTGAAGCAGAATATTTCTGTTCGACTACAAAACTCGCTTGGAGCTAAATTATGTTTGTTAAACACGAGAGATGATTTTTTTGGTGGTAATTTTGGGAGGGCAATGCCTTCAGCCCACTCGGTCACAATGTATACATTATTCACCAACAGGTCCGTGAAGAGGGCAGAAATCTTATCTCGACCTTTTTTTAGGGGGGGGGTTGCTTTGGTGTTTTGTTTGTTGTTGTTTTTTTACTGTTTTTGTACCTTGTTAGTACTATTCCAGAGGTACGTGAAAATTTGTAGAGACTTGGAAATGGGCAATAATACATTAGTTATGGAACTCTTCATTTCGGGCAATTCCACGGAAGCTGTCCAAATTACAAATATATTTTGGAGCTTGCATAATTCAAACTTTGATTTAATGACGTCCCACTGTTTTCTAGACCAAACCTCATGGAAATCGTGTGCTGTGAATTTAAAAAAATAGCATTTTATTTACTATTTGATATGAATGATATTAAGAATTGATTTCTTAAATTCGGAAACCACTTACTGGTGCATGACATTATAAATGCATCTGTTTAAGTTACATTAAGTTTCGTCCGAATAATTTGAAAACGGGGGGGGGGGGGGAGAATGAATGGATGGAAAATATTATTCATCTCGCATCAGGATTATTTTATAGGAAGTGACGTCATGTATGTCATGACAATGACCGCGGTGGAAAAATCCACATCAAACCTCTTTTCATCTTCAGCATGCCATGAACTCCTAATGTTTGACTTAAAGTGATTAGGTAACTTTGTGGAGGCTTGATAAAATCTGAGCTGTCTGACCTTACATGCTATCAGTGTATGTAATATGGTGTAAAAATGAAGCCCATGGGGAAAAAAGCACTTCAAAATCATTATGTGCTTCACAAAAATGAACATATGCAAATGACCGGAAAATGCCAGACTCATTTTCCCCATTGACTTAGTGTTAGACTAAAGCGTATGGCCATACGCTTTCGTAAATGGGAGTATTCAGTCACAGATATCTTAATAATAGCATTATATATTTGAAAACATTTCTATGCCTGGCTATTTATTTATCCTTCTGAACATCATTATACAAGAAAGATATCAAAATTCAACAATTTATTAAATCAAGCCTCCACAAAGTTACCGAATGCCTTTAATATTAATCACAATACTCATATAAGCGTAGTGTATCAGTATGATATCAACGCCTGGCTGGATGTGAAAAATAGTGGACCTTGTACCACTTTATGTGTTTTCTTATTCCATTAAAATAATACTGATGAGATAAGGCCTTTTATAATATTGACAAGGTAAATAGGTGTCGGTCGTTTGTAATTCTCAGCATTCGATGGCGGCGCAGAAGCTGGTGCCCCGATAAATTTGCCAGAGTTCGATCTGTGCTAGTGCTCTAATAGCGGGCTACTAATAATCGAAACATAGAATAGTGACATCAGAGCTATAGTAAATAGGTGTTGGCTATAATCCCATAAAAAAGGGCCTAATACTAGTTGTTACAAAAATATTTGACACTTTTGGTGGTTAATAACTCAAAAGTTATAACTCGTATCAGACAGAGGTTTTCACATTGTAGTTTGAAGGATGTAACATTTATTGGGTGTACGTTTTTGACATTTCTTTGAATTCTTTTCTTAGAATAATGCTCTGAATTTTAATTAGTTTTCACTTTTTGAAAAATCAAGGCAACAAAATTTGGGTATATCAGTAATCAATCCAGAACATAACAATAACACCTGTCATTTCTACCAACATGCGGGCCCTGCATTTATTATTACCCCCAGCATTGCCAGGTATCCATTGAAATACACCTGGGTCGAGAGGGGCAGATGAGGGTAAATACCTTGTCCAAGGATAAGCATTAAGCAAGGATCGAACCCGGGAACTCTCTGATGAGAGTCCAGAGAGTTCAACAATAGACCCGCCTCCTCGAAAATAAAAAAGTGGGTTACTATATACGGGAAAGACAGTATCCTAATAATCATTAAAAATGAATTGATATTAACTTTTATTTTTTGATTTACCTCTCCGAGTCACAGAGATAAGAATGGATGATTTATCACTAGCCATTATTGCGATGAGAGCATAGGTCAAGTGTTTTAGGAAATGTTTCTTCACTTTAAAACAAAATTAGCACAAGTTGAACTATGTTATGGTTATGAGTGCAATATAAACATGGATTTTGAATTTCGGACGTTTGGACAAGGAGTTATCACAGGTTTAAATAACACACGGTTACCTCAAAGATAACTTACTTCTTTCTAATCATTCTTTCTAATCATCCTCAAAAGCGTTTTCATAACTCTCCGGGTCACAGAGATAAGAATGGACGATTTATCACAAGCCTATATAGCGATGAGATGATATTGGGTCAAGTGCTTTAGAAATGTTTCTTCAGCTAACCAAGTCAACTACACTAAATATAGATCCATATCGCGCTCTCGTTTTTCCATTCAACTAATACAATAAACATAATTATAATAAAATGTGATTGGGCGTTTTCGATTGTAAGGTTCATTGAGTAAAGTTAGTTCGTTGAACTTAATTTTCAACTTGCAATTTGCAAGGAAAGATAGTAACAATCGCAAAGTCCTAACAAACGCTAATAATCATAAAAGATTGTTGAATAAATTGTTACAATTGAACCCAAAGGGACTACCAGACGAATACGCTCTTTGTGACCGTAACCATGGTAACATAAAACGCTCGCTACTTGACTGTAACTCCGTAAGGGGCGTGGTATGTTTGCAATCACAATAAAATCAAAATCCGTTCTTGTTTTTCTCCCTTCAAATTATTGACTGTCTCCTTTAGAACCGTCCCACTTTACTCCTGCAGGTCAATACCACAAACAAAATTACAGTGTGTTTAGTCAATTGGCTTCAAAGCTTGTGTTATAGGAAGAGGGTTAAGTATACATGTATGCCTTGACAATCTACCTTCAACTTAGTAAGGGTGGCAAACAAAATTAGTGAGATGAGTGAATGGCTCGGAGTGACAGGACTGCCATTAACGTTATTAAATTGTCAGCCGCTATGTTATAAATTTGTATGAGTTTCAGATAAAATGACTGTGCATGATAGTCGGTGCATTTTGATAAAGCAATTATACGAGATACGTCTGCAGGGTGATCGATGAAACAAAAAGAAAAGAGTGTCATTGCTATTTTTGTAATAGCCAAGCAAAATCATCAACGGCATAAAGTGAAGAAAAGAGATATGCCATGCGAAAGTGAAAACAAATATTGATTCACAATGGTTTGATGAGAAGTTAAGGAATGACTGGTAAACGAAGAAGATCAAGGACATGCAGCGCCAACAAAGAGGAATTTAACGCATCAGATTTGAGTTATATGAACGTTTCATCTTTATTAGAAACCTAGGCTGAACAGGCCGACCAAAAACATGAAGATAACTCATGCCACAAAGGGGCGCCTAACTGTGCCACACATGCCTAACTACAATACACACATAATGGCGAGATTGATTTTCTTTCTTCCATCTTGTTATTCTTTAATCATATGAATACTGATACGTGTACAGTGTATAGAACACTACATAACTCTGAGAAAATACATTGACCGGTGTTAGCATAACCAACAGGAGTACACGTTTATAAATACATAGTTCTCAAGCATTGTGAGAAAACAGAGAATTTAAGTTTATCCATCTGTGTATAAAAATAAATATGATACGAAGATGAAGCAACTGTGTAGTACAGACAAGTAGCCAAGCTAGGATGAGGCATCGTAACACTAAAGCGTCGGCGGTCATTCACATCCGGAGGATGACATGGAGGACGAGATTGTGAGGCTACATACGAAGTAGAGATGGCCAGGGCCTGGGTGGAGACAGTGGTGGAATCTTGGTCACTGCTAGGCCTGTCTGGAGGGCGGCCGAGATGAGTTTGGACCTCCTCGCACTGAAGATAGGCCCTGTAGTTATGAACAATGGCAGGAGAGAAGGTATATATAGAATCATCGAACTGCAGGCGACCGGGGGCATCTGGGGGATGGTCTGGAGGAGCCTGGGCCTCCTCGCGCTGGAGATGGATCCCGTCAGTGTGCCGAGTGGTGTCAACCACGGGAGGGGGTGAGCTGATGTCACAAACCCCACGGAAGTTGGGGTGGTGATGCCTATCTGGAGGGCGGCCTAGAGGAGCAGGGGCCTCTTCGCACTGGAGATGAGCTATGTCGCTGCCATCCATGATAGCGGCGGGGGTAGTATCATCAACCCGCTTGGAGCTGTGGGTAAGACGGGGACGGCCTAGAGAAGCTTGGGCCTTCTCTCTGTGGCGGTGATGAAGTTCCCCTTGATGACAGGGATAAGAGATGTCGGTGGCATGGATCTGGTCCATGGGCTGATTTTCTGGGCTAGTGCAGAGCTTGACGTCCTTCGTGATGGTGTCCAGCATTATGCCAGAGTACGGAGTGTAGAGTGGACAAAGCAGCAGTGTCGGCTGATGTGGCGATGAAAGACCTGACCGAACTCGAGGTGTAGTAAGGATACTGTCACGACCATCGTCTAGGATGGCGGTAGACTCATATTAAGAGTAGTAATCGGAGTAAGCCGAGGATGATGCATATCGAGTGTAATCGCGCTGATGTGTATGCCGAGGACGCAGCAACTCAACTGAGCCAGGGGGCTCTGCAAGGGGGGCTCTAGACGATATAAGATCACTTGGCGATTCATGATCGCACCCATGAAAAACAAATTCAAGGTCTATACCAGTCTCATCTCTCTCTCTGACGGGCCAACAAAACAGCTACGGCTGCCAACATCTACAGACTTGATCAAATTAACCATTGACAGGCCGGCACCTGTCAATTCACTGTCAGAAGGGGGGAAACACCTCAGACCAATCGAGAGTGCACCAGCATGGATAGACTCAATGCAACCATAAACCTCATCTGACTTCGATGAGCAAGCAACGTCATCAACACTGGGAAAGTTGGCCACATCATTGTGGACCTCGACCACAGATAAATCGTCACTAAACCGACAGAGCTCTTGACCATCATGAAAATCGCACAAAGCCAGATCACCATGATCAATCTCATCTACACAACACTCTGGTTTAGTTTGTAGTTCACTCTGTAGTTCACTCTCTACATACAACACACCTCCTTCGTACACTCGGAACTCATTATCAGACTCACCATCGACATCATAGTTATACTCATCGTCGACATCACACTCATCAACATCCTGATTGAACCCAAAATGAAGACAAATGAGCTCCCAAATGTGTGATAGGGAAGTTGAGGTATTGACAATAGAACTCCTAGAAATGACTGGGCAGTAGCATGAAATCTGCCCCAGCATTAACTCCAACAACACCACTTTCTGGGCAACACCACTTTCTGCCAGACAAGTCAAACAAATCAACAACAAAACCCCGCAAAGGGTCTTTCTTTGACTTTCGTTTCCATGAAAGGCCGTTTACAAGGAATGGAGCAAATTCAGAATAAGCATTAAGAGAAGCAAGGAGATTTTGTCTCTACTTGCTGAAGGAGTCGAATGTCTCGTCCTTCGTTAAGCGCCATTGCACGGGGGCTAACGCAGATAGTGCCATCGTATCGGTTCTATACGTGGGCCTATCAGAAGTGTTTTAACACTTCATGTTCGTGATGAACAGCCAGTTCAAGATGTACAAAGCGTTAGAGCTACGTACTTAACTGTCGATGCGGTGGCCTAGTATGTGGCCTAAAAATCTTGCTTGATGGGTGGGTAACGATCCGAGCGCTGCCACCACGCCAACAAAGAGGAATTTAACGCATCAGATTTGAACTTTCATCTTTATTAGAAACCTAGGCTGGACAGGCCGACCAACAACATGAATATAACTCATGCCACAAAGGGGCGCCTAACTATGCTACACATATATACCTAACTATAATACACACATAATGGCGCAGTAAAAAAAAATCCAGCATGACAAAATAATCTCCTCCCTCAGACCTGGGGAGCGTTTCATCAAGTGTCTTGTCAGTGATTTTTACTGACAAATTTGCTCTCAGCCAATCAGATGCAAGGATTTCAGTAGCTTATAACAGTTGTTGGTAAAAATCACTGACAAAACACTTGATGAAACGCTCAACTGCCATCTTCTCATTTAGTTCTTCATGCTATCGCTCTCGTCCTTCTCTCTCTACTCTGTTTCTTTAATTTCTTCTTCTCTTTTTCCTTTTCTTTCCTTTAACGTTTTGTCGGGATGGTTCTTCTTGACTTGCAAAAAGCCTTCGATACCGTTAACCATAATATACTGTTAAGTAAATTAGAAGTAATGGGTTTAAATTCTGCATGTGTGCATGCAATGGTTTAGGTCTTACTTGACCAATCGTCATCAAGTTGTCTCGTTGCAAAATGTACTCTCCGATTCTATGCCCATAAGATGCGGAGTTCCCCAGGGGAGCATATTAGGTCCTATTCTTTTCATGTGCTACATTAATGATATGTGTGGTTGTGTCAACGACAGTAAATTACTTTTATATGCGCATGATAGTGTGTTACTGTATTCTGGTACTGATCCTAAGCTGATCGGGGAAAAACTTAGAAAAACCTAGAATTATCAAACTGTGTTAATTGGATGACAGCAAATAAGCTTAGCTTACATATTGGTAAAACCGAAAGTATTTTGTTTTGTTCGCGAGGTAGGCTGAAGTATACTGATGATTTCAATATAAGTTATAACAATCAACTCATTAAGAGACAGGATTCTGTGAAGTATTTAGGACTAAATATAGCTAATGATCTTTCTTGCTCAAGTTTGGTTGACAGTATTGTCAAAAAAGCTAATGCTCGTCTAAAATTCTTGTATCGTTATCAAAATTGCATGAACTTAAAATCAAGACGCATTTTAAGTTTTTCCTTAATACAATGTTTATTTGATTATGCTAATGCGGCATGGTACTGCAGTCTAGGCAAGGTGGATCAAAACAAGTTAAAAATAATTCAAAATAAGATTGTAAGATTTATCAATCACTTACCACCAAGAACACACATTGGGAAGAGTGAACTTGAAACAGCTGGTCTTCTTCATGTAAACCTTAGATCACAACAACTTTTAATTCACCATGTACATAAGATTTTTTACTCTAATGCAGAGGCTTTTGCTAAACAGTCGGGTAACGTCGCGTCGCGTTGGTAGAAATTTTCGAACATTTTTCAGGAAGGTGTCTTCAAGGGGACAAATTGAAAAAGAGTCCATCTCAGTATGATTTTTCCCGTTTTCAGGCTAAAAACGACAAACAAGGGAATAAAGAAAACAATAGAAGGATAATGCAAAGAAAAACATGAACTATAAAGAGAGAATTCCCAAAACGAACGCATATATACTATATACAAATTGTTCTCATATTTTTGGTTAATTGTATGCCGACATCTTTGACTCGTGTCTTGAAGATGTCGATCGATGGTAGTCAGTAGACGTAAGTAAAGGTAACAAAACTAGATTAAATTAATTGAAGCTACTAACAGACTAATATAATGCTTACCTGTCACCATCTTCCCTTTTAACAAAAGCCTGATGGCAGCATGAATTAATTATTTGATTTCTTATGCCATGAATAAATCGATTGTTGGATTAATTAATTAATTATTCAATAAATCACTGTTTTATTGAACTTTTGGATTGAAAACACAGAGATGTTTAATAATTTTAATAATTTTAGCTGTGTTTACGTTTTCCGGATTCGTGGAATGGCCTGAGCTGCGCATGGCCTAGCCTAGCCTAGCCTAGTTTGCAGGCACAAACCCTGGTCAGTTGTAAAAGAGTGCCTGCACTATAAGACTACTATAGGCCATGTACTATAGCTGCTCCTTCCGACCAGAAGGTAGCTGAATTAGGCTTCTGTCAAGACACAATGATTTTCTGATAAAGTGTCAAATTAGGGTCTGTGCTTGCAGACTAGGCCTAGCCTGCCTATACACGTACGGTCATGCTCTGGTCTACGCTGCATATCTTTTCATGCGTAAAGTGCTTTGCACTGTGTCACGATCATCGTCATCATCATCATCAGACATCATCCGTGAAAGTACAGGCCACCGGGATGGTGTATCATCGCACGATGGCTTCAAGTTCAAGCTCAGCCTCAGGGTCAGGGGAAGATGGTGACAGGTAAGCATTATATTAGTCTGTTAGTAGCTTCAATTAATTTAATCTAGTTTTGTTACCTTTACTTACGTCTACTGACTACCATCGATCGACATCTTCAAGACACGAGTCAAAGATGTCGGCATACATTAACCCAAAATATGACAATTTGTATATAGTGTAGATGCGTTCGTTTTGGGAATTCTCTCTTTATAGTTCATGTTTTTCTTTGAATTATCCTTCTATTGTTTTCTTTATTCCCTTGTTTGTCGTTTTTAGCCTGAAAACGTGAAAAATCATACTCAGATAGACTCTTTTTCAATTTGTCCCCTTGAAGACACCTTCCTGAAAAATGTTCGATAATTTCTACCAACGCGACGCGACGTTACCCGACTGTTTAGCAAAAGCCAATGCAGATCACTATATTTCAAATAATTTTACTCGCTCTTCAAGTGTTCATGGGCATGACACTAGAAATAGTCAATTTAATTTCGTAGTGCCTAAGCGGAAAGGTAAAATTGGAAATTCCTTTTATTTTAACGGTATTCTTTTCTGGAATTCCCTCCCAAATGATGTTAAGTCAGTTACAGTCAGTTTACCGTGTAAAAGGGTATTGAAGCATCATCTGAAAAATGTGTCTACTCCATAACTATATTTCTCCTCTCCTTTTTGTAGCTCAGATGGTTTTTTTCCTATATTATATGACTTATGTAACCAACGTTTATTATCGATAGTTTCATTATGATTTTCTGTATATAGTTTTTTCCGTTGAGTAAGTCTTGTTTTCACATTTATGTAATCTTCGCCTACTTTATAAAAATGTTATGTTTTATTTTGCTACTTTAGTACATTCTTATTACTTGTCGTACGTGTACGATAGTCTTGTAGCCGTACTAATGTGTTTTCTTAGTGTATTTTTTGATCAGTTATTTAGGTAAGGACCCCATTGGAAATAAGCCAGTTCGGCTTTCATGGGCCATCCTGTCATGGTACCTGCACAGAGAGAAATATTTACTTAATATTTCATTATGTAAACTTTCTTTTGTAAAATTTTTACTTAATATATGTAAAATTGTCACAAATGAATGTTTTTATGTAGTATTTTACTAAATATTTGTAATGAATTACATTTCGCATATAATGTGTCATGCAAAATTAAAAATTTTATGTAACATTTACTTAGCACTATTTAAGTAAAATTCATTTTGCAAAAGAAATGCCTATTATGTAAGATGTGTTAAGTACAAGTATTTTTTAAAGGGAATTTTATCATGCAGATGTTATAAGTCATCATTAAGTGAAATGTTTTGTAAACTACTGTGTATAAAATACATTTTACGAATGTCAGTTGACATTAACATGATTTTGATACACAGTTATGTAAAACTGACTGAACAAATCTTGCAAAATAACGCTGTAAGATATTTCTTCATAAAGATTTTGCAATATTGCCCTTTTCGTTAAGTTTATTTGTTTGTTAGGTAAAATTTACACATGAATTTTAAGTACCTATATTTAACATGACATTTTACATAATTATCGTCGAATACTTTGTTAAGTAAATTTTACAAAAAAGTTATGGAGTTCCTATTTAACATAATTTTTTACATAATTTTTGTAAAACATTTTGTTAAGTAAATTTTACAAAAAAGTTATGGAGTTCCTATTTAACATAATTTTTTACATAATTTTTGTAAAACATTTTGTTAAGTAAATTTTACAAAAAAGTTATGGAGTTCCTATTTAACATAATTTTTTACATAATTTTTGTAAAA
This sequence comes from Heliocidaris erythrogramma, assembly GCA_025617745.1. NCBI lineage: Eukaryota > Metazoa > Echinodermata > Echinoidea > Camarodonta > Echinometridae > Heliocidaris > Heliocidaris erythrogramma. The sequence goes on from CM046859.1 coordinate 18,931,340, forward strand.
ATATTTGTAATGAATTACATTTCGCATATAATGTGTCATGCAAAATGTAAAATTTTATGTAACATTTACTTAGCACTATTTAAGTAAAATTCATTTTGCAAAAGAAATGCCTATTATGTAAAATGTGTTAAGTACAAGTATTTTTTTAAAGGGAATTTTATCATGCAGATGTTATAAGTCATCATTAAGTGAAATGTTTTGTAAACTATTGTGTATAAAATACATTTTACGAATGTCAGTTGACATTAACATTATAAGGGGTATTTAAGAGCTTGCACTAGACTGTATATAACTGTATATAACTTGGCGTTGTGGCGTGCGCCTGGCGTGCTACCTGTGTTATAAAGTTATAAACTGATTCAGTGGACCCCAGGTTCGAGACTGAGTCACGTCTTTCGGTCCGTCCCAGACGTAAATAATCATATCTGATTGATATGATACACCCAATTACACACACACACACATGTATTAACTAGGATAGGATAGGTTAAGATATAGGATAGGATAGGATAGCTTAAAGTAGGATAGGTTAGGATTGATAAGTTAAGACCCAGAAAGACATAACAAGCAGGTTTAATTTTTTTTACCTAGGTTGGAGGAAAAGGAAACTGAATTGGGTGGGCAACTGAATTTGCCCAACATGTGTGGAATTGTTAGGTAAAATTTACACATGAATTTTAAGTACCTATATTTAACATGACATTTTACATAATTATCGTCGAATACTTTGTTAAGTAAATTTTACAAAAAAGTTATGGAGTTCCTATTTAACATAATTTTTTACATAATTTTTGTAAAACATTTTGTTAAGTAAATTTTACAAAAAAGTTATGGAGTTCCTATTTAACATAATGTTTTACATAATTTTTGTAAAAATTTCTCTGTGAGTGGTTATGTTTGTATTGCAATATACCTGACGAATAAAATCAAATCAAATCAATCAAATCAAATCAAATCTTCCTCTATCTTTCTCTTCCCTTTCCTACTTTACCTTCTTTCCTTATTCACCCCCTCTCTCCTTCTCTATCTTCCGGTGGATCACAAAGAATAAACGAATCACAAGTTACAATGGTTCCGAATAGGGATGGTTTGAGCAGGTTTGCGGGTACTACTTCGGTGTTATAAGGACTCCATACAACACCGAAGTAGGATTGGTCGACAAGGAAAGGGATAATTGAAAATCCTATAGAACGCAGTAGACGTCTCTCTCTGCCGAATTACACGAAGACACTTTCTTTCTTTCAGTGCCCTAACATTGAAAACACTTATGCTTAATAGGGTTGCGGGCCATGATTTAGTTCTCGTGCTGTTATTATGATCTTTGATCATACCATGCTATTATTAAGATCTTTGATTTTGTATGAATTTTATTACTATTATTGTTATTATGTTTGCCATCGTTATGATCTTTGATCATACCATGCTACAATATTTGATTGTATATGAATTTTAAATCAATGTTTGTATATTTTAAGAAACAGTCAGAAAATGAGTTTTATGCCAAATGTATCTTTTTTATTTTTGTGCATGACCAAAAAATTGCCACTTTAACTGAATTGAATTGAATTAATAACCACTGAGTTGGAGCTTACCGTGTCCTCATCCAATAACGTGTATCCTGGATGTCCCTTTGGCTTCTCTGTGGCATTTGCATTCGCCGTGATGATGATGTCAGGTCCAACGGTGGTCGTCTCCGCCTTGGTGTCCATGTTCATGAAGGCAGCACGAAGCCATCCCGAGTGGTCCATGGGATCCGAGTTGTCCGAGCGTGCCTTGGCGACATGGCTGGTGGAGCTGTTGTCGACAACGGTGGAGTGCGTATGGAGGACATAGAGCATGCATAGGGATACGACGAGGGAATACCAACAGATGATCAGGAGTGTTGCGTCACGGACCTGTCGAAGAAAAAAAAGACTATTAAGATAGAAGACAGTCCACACTGACATCGAATGGATTTGAACAGAATCAGACAAAAACTCAGAGAAATTGGTCTTATGAAGTTTGACGAAAATCCCACCAAGATTAAGAAAGTTCTCGAATTACGAAGATCAGTACATACACCTGAAAAATATACCATTTCTGTTACGAGCTACATTTATTTTATTTTGTACAGCAAATTAGCAACAATACCACAATATTTGGAATTGGATGAATATTATAGTATATCTGTAAGAACATGTTTCTAGTGGTAGTTAACTGTTCAAGTTTGAAGAAAAAGGTCTTGGGAGAAAACAAAAATACATGTATATGAAATTAGTGTACAAAACTAATGTAAAAAACAAACTTTAATAATGAAATTAGAACACTAAAATTCAACGAAATCATGCTGAAAATAATGACTTTGTTTGTTCCTCTCCCTTGGTACATGTCTTCCTGGCTAATTTCCATCTTCTTCTCCTTCTCATCCCTCTCGTTATATCACCTTCTTCAAATAAAGCCTACTTTTCTACAAGTTCTTTGTCTAAATTCAATTTTACAGGGCCATATCATGAACACAACTTTATACCACAGAGTGCCTGAGGCTGTAGCTGTATGCTTTACTCGCGAGGGTGAATAATAGTGAAATCCTACTCTTCTCTTGCTAAAAGAAGTAAACTGCGGCCTCATTTCCATCGAGCAGCCCGGAGGGCCGTCGAGAAGTGTTAAAATGCCATGAAATATTATGAGACGTAATGGGGTATCCAGCATATCCAGAAATGGGCGGGGTTTTCTAAAATGGGGGGGGGGCGAATGTACCTGCATGGGCAACCCTTTGTGAGGAAGAAACACTGCACAGCACAAAGTAAAGATTTTTTGGGAAAGGCACTATACATTATTTTAAAAAAATAATTATTGGTAGTTATTATTAAACAGGGGGCGTACTCGGACTTGATCTAATGCTGCATTCGCCACAGAAACCTCCAGCATTCTACCTAAATTGCTGTAGGGGTTTTCCCCCATTAAATTTGAACAAAAAGGTTCATTATCCTGAAGAAAATCTATGAGCTAGTAGTTGTCGGTAGTTTAACGATATTTTAATATACTGTATGCTATAATCGAAGGGTGGAAAATAGTTATGGGCCCCCTTTGAGATAAATAAACGTTGCAAACAATCCTTATGAAGGATAGGAAAACAAAAAAAGTGCTAGAAATGGAGATAGTTCCTGCCTTGCATAATTATAGTTTTCAAATACGCAAAAATTAATAAAAATGATGTCTATACAAAAACCACGGTTGGTATTAATTTGTTTTCAGAATACTGCAATATTTTTTGTTTTAATTGTTCCTCAATACATTAACAGTGGGACTTATGGCAAGAGTCACGATAGGTGTACGGTGGGAGAACTCTGGGATAGTGGTTCATTCACTGGACTCCAAGTCGCATATTTGGGGTTCGAATCACTGCGTATGTTCATAGGCAATACATTTCATCTTGTTGTCTCTCTGTAGAATGGGTACCTGAAGACAGGATTCATTCCTCGTGCACTGATAAGGCTTGCCGGAGTTATTAAAAGCCAGGGTAATTCAATACCCCTTTGAAAGCACCAAAATAGGTGGTCGTGTATATAAAACACGACCACCTATTTTGGTGCTTTCAAAGGGGTATATATATATTTATATACAAATAATTTCTTGGTACTACAAAATTTCAATATGGCACAAAAAGAGACATGATAACGAGACATTCGTGCCATATTGATATACATATATATATATATATATATATATATCATATATATAACTGGAATACGAGAGTATGAAATCATGTTCATTGTATGAATATTGATTTGAAAAATACAATGGTTTACATTCAAACACATATAGCGTAAAAGAATAGTAAGGAATACAACAACAACAACAACAAGAAAACAAGCAATTAGGACGTGGATTTTTTTTTCTTATATTCTAATACTCATTTTTTTCACTCAATCTACCATTTCACTGTAGATGTATAGGAGGGGAATATGGAGCAGCTTAGACTCTATCTTGCGATCAACTGAAATAAAACGAAATCAGACAAAAGGGTTTTTGAGACGTACCAAAATGAGCAATCGATGAACTATTTCATTTGAATAACATATATTTACAAGTAATTGTGCAATAAAGTGTGTCGTTTCTACCAACAATAAGGTCATAAATCCATGTCCACACCCACAGTAGAATAGAGAAATATGATTATCATACGGCAAAAGCATGACATGAACATAATGATTACATTGCAAACAACGTTACAATACACTCTTGTATGATTAAAGGCGACAAGCGAAATGCTCCCAAGTGGTAATTGCTACGCAAATAATCGCAGCTGACAGAATCACACGCATGTCGGGTGATTTGTGATAATTATGATTATAATCCTGTAAAGAAATATAAAAAATGAAACCAAATCATATACATACAAAATTTAATGTCCATGTGAGTGCATATTATAACATAATTATACAGATAATGTTACAATAATATGCCGGCATTGAGCAGTTGAGTGAGAGAACGTCAGTTTGTTACCACTCATCAGTCTATAATGTATATATTGACTCAAACGAAATTATGAATTATATCTCTTGTAATTTAGGAACTTACCGCCATTTATTATCCAAAGAAAGATTAATCAAAATGAAATAATACTATATCATCAGTTCTGTAATGGCTATCCGTATCACATTGCAATTGCGTGCAAACTCTATAGAATGGACACCACGATGAAACGTTGCTTCTGTGATAAGTTTTACGACAGATTATGACTGCATGGGATGGTACAGGCGTGCATGGTGTTTGCATCTGATAATGACGTCACAATGTAAATGAACCATTTCGAGTTAAGTGACCATATTGCAAATAATATGTGTCCTGAATCTTCGAGTAGCATTCACCTTTCCTTTTAAATAAGATTTTGTTTTATGTCATTTCAATCTATATTTCTTTTAATCACTTTATATCTGTTATATAAATTTTCCTTCAACTTGAGATTTTTTAAAAATAATTTTGTAGTATTATATTTGGGGGAAGGTGGTATGGGCATCCGATCTATGTGTGTACATGGCGGATATTGTTATGTGGAAAATGATGAGGGAAACAGATATCGACAGAGCGAAACAGAGAAAGGATGTTAAAATATGAAGGAAATGAACATTAAAACCATAAAAACAAATGGGGAAAACAGTAAAATAGACCGATGCAATACCACGAAAGGGGCGTATGCAATTTGTAGAGGGGACGTAACTTGAGAGCTATAAGAGAGAAAACTGAATGAAGAGAGAGGGGTGGTGACGTAGAAGAGTCCAGTCATTATATGTGAGGGAGAGGGAGGGTATGTCTCACTAGGTAGACAAAATATCTTCATTTTTTTGTCGTTCGATTAGGGCGGGGAAGTGACCCCATCCCCCGTCCTACATCACTCGAGAGGCAATACGAAACAGGACATCACAACCAGATGAACAAGTTGGAAATTATTTCATCCATAATTATTTTGTCATTATTTGTTGAATCCTTGTTATTTTTTTTTCTCATGTAATCCCCTATTTCATGTCTATTTTCATTTGTAATCATTTCTTTTTAATGAAATCCGTGTTATGGAGGACAAAAATTGTAACGGATGTCTGTTTTAAGCCCGTCTTTCTAAGAATTTATTCAAAATGGGCATAGTGATAACACAATAGCGCATCCTGTATGTATGTTGTCCAAGCAACGCATGAGTGGCTAAGAACTATTTCATCACTTTAATGTATTTAGGTGGTTACCTCCTGTTTGCTCGCATGCCTCACTAGACACTATAGTGATAAAATCATTTGGACTTTGGCATGTTTGGTCATTTTGGTGTTCCCATTCATCAAACCAGTGCCCTTCGTGGTTCTATTGTTCTTCGAGAGCATTTCTCTATTCATTTTCTTAAAGTCATTTTCCCATTTTCCCTCTTCTTATTTCTCTTCATCATCTTCTTTCTCTTCTTCTTTTTCTTCTCTTTCAGTTTCTTCTTCTTCTCTTTCTTCTTCTTTTTCTTCTTCTTCTTCTTCTTCATCTTCTCCTCCTCCTCCTCATTGTTATTCTCCCTTTTTTCTTCTATTTCTTCTTAATCACCTCCCCTTCTTCGTCTTTTACTTCCTTTTTTCATCATATTGTTAAGCACTGATCCCTGGAGGATATCACAATAACCATAACCGATTGTTCTGTGAAGTGTATACGTGACCAAATGCAAAATGTATTATTTACTTGGTTTATTGGCATAATATAAAGGCATCACAAATAATGACCATTGCAGATATAATTTTTTTGGTCTGGTACATCAATCATTAGACCTCAGTATTCTGTCAAATACATCATAATCGGTCAAATTCAAAGAAACTATTTCGGATTTTGCAAGTATTTCTTCAGAATCAACACTTTATATTTTATTAGCTCTTGGATGCATTGTTTCTTCATGATCAAAAATGGTTGAAACTGCTGACCTATGCTTTTGTATTTAGAGAAATTGCCTTTTGTAGTATACTATATATAATTTTTTAACTTAAAAACTGAAGTTCCTGAACATAATATTGGGGCAAATCAGACATATTTAGCGATGAAAATTACAACAATAGATATTCAAAAGATGGAAATCGGCTTGATATTTTCACGTCCTGGTCCACAAATCATCGTCATAACGTAATATCCTTATACATTCTAGAGCAAAAGTAAGAAATTTAGATAATTAGAATACCGCTCACATTTCTCATTATGCCAAACACACATACATGATTATGTTGTAACGTTAATTAATTGTAGAATTGTAATGTTTGGTTATATCCTTCGTTAGTTTTCCTGTACCCAATGATTACTTGGATTCTTGGATTGTGGTTTATATATTTCCTGTTTCAATTCCAGTAATATGAGAATACCAAGCATGATGTAACATCTATTACGAGTTTCACAGAACATGATAATATTTCTCGTTCATTTCATAAGGTTTTATAAGTACATCTAAGCGCAGGATAATCATTATTGAGAGGGGCGAGGTACCATGCCCCCTCCCCACACAAACAAAAATGGCCGTACACCATTATCTCCCTGAAAATGATGCACCACCACCCCCTGCGTTAAACAAAGGACATGACTGTATAGCCTCTCAGTGACGGATCCAGGATCGGACCTCTTTGAACGGGGGGAGGGGGGGGGGGGGTTACAGCAACTTTTCTAGAAAAAAAAATAAAATCTCTGACAAGCAAAACGAAAACAAACGACGGGAAAAAGTTTATTACAATTTACAGAACCATGCATAATTGCGTCTCGAAAAAAGGTGGGGTTTTTTTTCAAATTTAAAAGAAACATACGGGAAACCTTGTATGAAGAATACGCAGATATTGGCCGGGTCAAACAACTAACAAAAGTGTGACTTACATTCATAACCTATAAGATAATTAACACGCCGATGAAATCGGCAGGGTTATGTAAAGGGCTCCGTATGTTTGTTTGTTTGTTGTTTTTTTTGTTTGTTTGTTTGTTTGTTTGTTTGTTTGTGTACAAGATAACAAGAGAACGGGTGAACGGATTTGCATCAAATTTTCAGGGAATGTTCAGAAAGTGACAGGAAAGAATCGATTAGATTTGGTGATGATTGGTTGACCCCTGCACATTCTGTGTGACCTTGAACTTTTGACCCTGTAGTAAAGTATAGGAACTTCAGTTCAGAGAGTGACAGGAAAGAAACTAGAAAGATTGATGACCCCAAACTTCGCCTGCAGATGCAGAAATATTTGGGCCAATCAAAACATTCATTACTTCTTCTCACCAAAAGTCTATTTCAGGTTTATGAATTTTAGAAGACTTTTAGACCCATTATTTGCCATTTCACTTCAAATCCGTACGAGCCTGCAATGAATATTCAAAGCAACGTATCCCAGCAACAAGGGATTTTTTGCACTCGAACTGTACTCTCGTTGCGAAATCGAAAGCGGCTAGGTATACGGTATTCGTATAGCCTAGCACGTCTAATTTCTCCTCTATTTCTTATCTTCTGTGCATTTCTGTTTATTTTCCCCGGTTCTTTCCACTTTGTTTTGGACGTTTTTGTGATTTATTTTATCCTGGTGGACGTGTAGTACGTGATTTTAATTGTTTTCGGTGAAAATCTGGTGAGTTTCTTCGACGTGAGTGTCTATCGCACTCGCGTGTGTTGATCTGAGTGAGTGGTTGATCGCTGTGTACGTATATACACTAGCACTGTCGCGAAGTGCCCTGGGGTTGACTGTAGTAATGAGTGAATAAGCTCTGTTCCTCGCATGCACGTCATTTGAAGTCGAGGTCCAACTTCTTTTGTCGTCATATTTATTTTATCCAAGCCCGATGAAAACAAAACAACAACCCGAATTGCAATGTAAAGATAGAACATGAATACATTTACTAACACACTGACATGTCACTGAACACTGAATACAAATTGCTAACATTTTTTTTTCTCATCACGCCACGCTCTCTGACATGTCTAATCAATTACTTTTAGGGGAGGGATGTTTCAATAATAAAATATCTTTTTCAGAAGAATTTTTTCAAGGGTGGGGACACACAAAGCTATGACCTGGATTATGGCAAAATTTATTTATTTATTTTTTTTTGGGGGGGGGGGGGGAGATGTGCCTCTTGTTATCCCCTTTCAATGGCTACTGCTTACAAAAATAATCGCAACAAAACAAAACCTATTGGGTTAAGGCGTGGGTCTGCCGCCTTTGACGGCCTTTCTAGTTATATATATATGAATATTACGAGCAATTTTGAGTGAACTTTAAAGGCCTTTTGAACTTGCCATACAGCCTTGGCTGACACGGACAAAATGGTATTCTCTCACATTATGTGCTTCCAAAGCCACATGGCGGTAAAAAAATTAAAGGAAACATGCTCAGCTCAATTTTCACCCTACTTCGGTGCCTAATTTTTAAACTACGCAGTTGATTGCTTATTTTCCGCCCTTCGCAGCTTGCTACAGTAGTTCAACTGCGTAGATTTGATCACAAGAATATCGATCATAATGTTCAAGCATCATTACGTGCAAAGGTCAGGAATACATGAAATCGATTTCTCGTTTAATTGCGCGATAAAACCTTGGGGTGACGGATATTGTGACCTTTAAGAGATAAAGTCTGCCATCGATTTGAATGAACAGTGCGCATTCTCAGTGCCAAATATACAGGTTGTGATAACACATTACAATCAATACGACATTATAATAATTTAATTGAAAATGCCTAAAGGCAATATTGAGTTCTCGAAATAGCGGGATTATTCTAACAAAATCAAACAAAATTTATACTGCATGTTAAAGATTCTAAATATTTGATGTCTGCCAAACATAGCAGATGGGTAATGAGCAAAGGTAAGGAAATCGATAGTTCCCACGCATGTGCACTATTTTCACGCCGTCTTGAGGCTTTTCCAGTGAAAGTGATTTTCAGCATGATTTCGTAAGTTGTTTTTTTTTTTCTTTTTCATATTTTATTGGTCCTAACATACCTACTGCAAGATTACTTCTGCTAGTTTCTTTCCAAATACAAATACAAGGTGTGCGGGAAGTCCATCCTGGTATTTAGTTGATTGGCATAAAAGCCATCAAAAATAAAATGAGAGAAACATATGCGTGAAAGTTTCAGCAAAATCCTTTCAGAAATAAGAAAGTTATGAATCTTTGAAGTTCTAATCAATCACACACAAATTGGAAATTCCGTGACGCATCTTGCGAGCTCCTCTTCCATAGATTTTCACTTCCTCAGTTATTGATAAAGGAATAGATTCGTTTCATATATAGCATGTATAGGTTGTGAGTAAAAAATATATTCGCAATGATTATAGCTAGGGTGTATATGTAGGATTGAATATTTTCTTTAGAGAAATTTAATATTAGAAAAGTCAGAAATTTGCATCTCAAACCAACGACACTGTCTAATCAAGCTGGAATTGGTAACCTCATCCGATTCATTACACTGTTAAAAAATATGTGAGTATTTTTACAGGAAATTTCCTGGCAGTCGAAACGCCAGGAGTGCACGTTATTTTACAGACTCATGTAAAACTACAGTCTGTAAAAAATATTTCCGTTTTTTTACAGGAAAGAGACTGTAAATTTAAAATAATTTGTAGTCAGTCTCAAGGAAAGCCAGAAAGTCTGTAGTTTTACAGTTATTAGTGTATAGCCATGCTTTATTCTCTACCTTAATCTATCCTATCCTAAACATATCCTATCTAGTTAATTGTGTGTGTGTGTGTGTGTAATTGGGTTTTTACAGACGTGTATCAATCAGATATGATTATTTACGTCTGGGACCGACCTTTAACGTCACCATCCGAAAGACGTGACTCAGTCTCGAACCTGGGTCCGCTGAATCAGTTTATAACTTCCACTGGTAGCTGGATTACAGGCGCGCGTGTGTGTGTGTGTGTAATTGGGTTTTTACAGACGTGTATCAATCAGATTATGATTATTTACGTCTGGGACCGACCTTTAACGTCACCATCCGAAAGACGTCACTCAGTCTCGAACCAATCAGTTTATAACTTCCACTGGTAGCTGGATTTCAGGCGTGTGTGTGTGTGTGTAATTGGGTTTTTTACAGACGTGTATCAATCAGATATGATTATTTACGTCTGGGACCGACCTTTAACGTCACCATCCGAAAGGCGCACGCATGCGCCCAGTTTAATGCAATCTTTTATAGTTTTTTTATTCCTTTTGTGACAGTTACTAAATCGGGCAACCCCAAACCATACGCTTACTAAAAATTCATGAATATTCATATAAGTGTTTTCCCACATATTTGGTAATTTAACAGGGTAACTTGTTAAAATATGAGAAATTTCTTTTTTAACGGTGTATTTTATCGGGCGATTGAAAATAAATGCTGATTTCCGGTAAACCAACAAACTTGCTGTTGTTTTACAGGAAAAAGCCTGTAAAATCGAAATAACGGCAATAACTTGTAATTTCAAGGGCCAGGAAACCTGTAATTTTACAGTTATTTTTTACAGTGTACTTGAGAAAAAAAGTGACGTCCAAATTTTCGAATGAAATATATTTCTGCCCTCAAATTTGAATTGCTGTCGTAATTCTGCATTAATTCTTAAAATATTATTCATAAAAATAATGTAAATGAAAAGGAAAATGAAAAGATGTTTTCATGATAATTAATAATGATAAATGCATAGAAATCATGCATGAATTTGAACAAAACCTATTATTGACTCAGATTTTGCCATATCTTTTTAAACTTTTCAGAAATGTTGAATTTTTGAACTGCCATAAAAGAGATAAATGACTTCCCTTTTCTGTATGAATATATTAAAATATCTTCGGTGCATGGCACTGCCCATTTTGAAGCATCCTGTTCCAGGCTGCTGACTGCTATTGAGAGATAACATGTATTGACTGAGTATGAGAAAGTTCTATATTTGCTCATCATATTTGAGAGTGCAATGTCAAGGCAACAGGAGACTACTTGACTACGCATATTTATTTCCGCTAGAATGCAAATAAGGATGAAAATCTTCTTTCGCTGAGTTCTGGTCATGGCATTACATTGTGAAAGAAACTGTCTCAAATCAATTGGGAAGTTGATCATGTCTACATAAGAATTTTGTATATATTATTGTGAGGTTTTGCACTCATCAAAATGATAAGAAACTGACACAATCTCACTGAAAATCACTGCATGCACACAGAAATGGGTACATGGGACTGCACACACAAGCGGCACGAATGTTCGGCCCGAACATTTCAGCTATTTCTCACATGAGGGCATTTGAAGAGTTATCCTTTTCAGGGGTCATTGCTTATGATGTTCTTCCAAGCCGACATAAAAAGAATGAGAAAGCTCACAAATTATATTTCACCTCGCCCAGAACTCAACCTTTACAATCTACAAAGGCATTTCAAATGTCTTTTTCAGAATTTTCACATTTCTGAGAGATTACATCCAAAACATCTTGCCAGATTGGAGCAACCTTATCACATTCGCAAAATAAATGCACCATTGTCAATTTCTTCCTGTGTGCATAACTACAAATAACGATAAATCAAAGGTCTTATAATCTTCGATAAAATCTAGTGCACACTCAATTTATCATGGTATTCTAAATTCTCTTTGTTTGTTCTAGCATAGCTTCCAGGCGTTTTCCTCTTATTCAGATTCGGGTTAAAATTCAGATATATATCATTGTCCACGTAAAGAACACATAGAAAATTGACTTATGTTAGAATGAGATGGAAATCAATAGTCATCTTTAAAAATTAAAATTTATTTATTTTGTTGTTTTTTTTGATAAATTTGACATTTTTTCTTGTCCGCTTGTTGGAATTTTTCAGCAAGCTTGTCAACATATTTGGTCGGATCGACACCCCCACTCTCCATTCAAAATGGTACAGTAATGCCCATGAACATGCACAGTCATTATCAACAATAATATTATCATCACCATGAACATTCAATATTCAATGATTGATCTATCTTGTATGAATAATTATGTTCAATTTGCTCGATAAATCAACAGTGACATCACATTGGTCCTACTCTAAAATATTTACCATGTTTACAAAGGCGGATCAACTACTCTCTAGCAGGGGGTGGGGGGGGGGCATAAGTCCAAACTTCTCTGACTAGCAGCATAAAGAAAAGGGGGTAATTATTACCTTACTTTGTAGCCCCTATGACGACTGAGGAGACGAGAATGTTAGCGCAGCTTGGACCAGTACAATTATTAGGA